>CAJNIZ010004437.1:0-21506 GCA_905231905.1 Symbiodinium pilosum | reverse complement strand
CTACATGGACCCTTTGGGAATAGTACACCCCGTCACCACCCTGATAACATATCATCCCGCGAATACAATCTGGTAGCACTTTGAGGGGTATGTGTTATTCGGCTGGGGTTATGAGGGGAGGAGATTAGTACTGCCATGAAGGCGTCGTGTATTTTGGGGTCCAAAGTGCCCCTACATGACGAGAGTGCCCGAACATCCCTGTACCCTCCATTTGAGGCTTTCCCAAGACTAGAGGTCCCTTTTTGGTCTATAATGGGCTCCCCATTCATATGGAACCTAACATATATGCCGGGGTCCCAAGGGCTCCCTAAACCCTAAACCCTGAACCCCTAGGCCTTAAACCCTTACACCCCAAAACTCCCAAGCCCCCAATCAGTAAACCCCTAAACCGCTAAACCCCTTAACCCCTAACTCCTAAACCCCTTAACCCTAAACCTGCTTGTGAGAAACAGCCCGCATCCAAAGGTCGATGCTCATGCTTGTCGTCTCCATCTCTCCACTACGTTTCAACCGCTGGGCCTGGACCTTACTATGCAGCGTTTAGGGTTTAGGGAGGCACAAACGTTGCGCAGATTAAAGCCGCTAAACCCTGTTATGAGCAAACATTCACGCTCTTTAAATCCCCTCCCCCTTCAATGGCGCCCGCAGATCTCGCAATCATATATCTGCTCAAGAAAGTACCACAGCATAATGCAAGGAATATGTTTCACTCAAGGGTTGGAGGTTGTTAGGAAATCGTAAAGACCCTAAACCTGTGCAGAAAGTTACCCTAAACCTGTGCAGAAAGTTGCCCTTGACCATAAACCCTAATTATTGCCTAATTTGCCCAGGCTTAGAGCCTCCCTGGTCAGTGAGGGATACCTACATCCAGCTCCTCTGGCATTGTTTGCATTGCTGCTGGGGAACCTGAATTGCTTGGACGATCTCTTGACGCTTCGTGGCAGGGGTTACGGGGCTTATACTAGGCGTTAATGGGGATACTAGGCAGACTTACTAAGTCGCTGGGGAATTTGGATTGAACTACCATCACTCGGGGCTTCTTAATTTCAGGGGTGCCTTTTGAGGGGTCCTCACAAGAAGGGCTATAGTAGTTTTGGGTCCATATTGGGGTCCATCCATGCGGTGGTCATGAATAGGGGGAGCCCAATATGAACCCCCAAATACTATATTCCTCATCATAGGGACCGCTAAAAGGTAGACCACAGCGGGAAACCCGCATATCCATGTCTTGATACCTGGGTTGAGGTTACGGTTTCTTCACAGCAAGCCAGTTGGGCAGGATATGTTGCTATTAGGTTCCGGGTTGAGGTGTGATATGCGCGTGGTTTCGTTGCATTCGGCCATTCAAGAAGTTTTCCTGACTGCATGACTACAGCTTTTTGCAGTTCCCTGCAGGTCGTTCTGATTCACCCATAATTGGTTTGGATCCTAGATCCTAAACCTTAAAATCGTAGCATTAAAAAAGAAGTTATGACAGGTTTCTGCTGAACCGCCACCACTGTTCAGCCAGCTGCCTGCTGACCCCGGAGCTCGAGCTTCAGGTAGGGTTATATAGAATTATATGGAGGTTGTGCAGGCGTATATGGGATTATATAGGGCTTATGAAGGCTTATATATGACTGCATGGAGGCTGTACAGGTAGCAGATATGGAGGTTATACAGTTTGACAAAAAAAATAAGAAACAAGTAAAGGCCACGCCGCATTTAGGATCTGTGGGTCCAGGGTTTGCGGGGGGTGTATTGCGGTTGTTGGATGTTTGGGGCATTCATTGTGGATATTGTTTTGAGGGAGTGAGGGTGGGGTTGGGGTCTCCTACTCTACCCAGTTTCCATAATGTTCCGTGCTCTTTCCATTTGAGTGTCCATTATTACCTGCGCTGAGCCGCTAAGCCCCAAACCAGGGTACCCTAAACCCTGAAGGGTACCCTTAACCCTAACCGTAAATCTTACGCCGGGGTACCGGGGCTATGGTCAAAGTTTGGGGTTCCTCTGGCACCTTATAGGGGAAGCGTGGTGACGCCCACCCCGAAAAAACTAGGACCAAATAACTATCCTACGGTAAACACAGGGAGTGTCATACGAGTCCGAGTCCCTAATTTACGGGGTTTGCCAAATCCTCTTGTTGGGCATATGAGCTATAGTCTAAACTCCGTAAAGGGGGGCTATATGTTGGAATATATAGGGGACGATTACAGGGGTGATGAGAGGGGACACTTGGAGTTTAAACTATAGCTTGACTTCAAGGGCATTGTTTGACGGGGGGTTCATATTGTAATTGGTCCCCGTTGGAAGGAAGAACATATAGACAACCTAACTTCTACGGGTACGTGAGGGTAGACTTGAATGTTCAGAGCTTCCCCCGCAAAATGATGGAGTTATCTAGGCCCACGGCCCACCACAGAATCGGTTTGTAAAGCCCGAGACCCTAAACCCTAAACGTATGCAGTGTAGGCTTCAGACTTGAAGGTCGTAAAATCTCTACTTACTGGATCTTGGTAGGGAATATGGGAGTATGTTTTATGATCGAAATTTTGCAGGGATCATATCCCCTTGTGTCCTACTAAGAACCAGTAAGTCTAGGGCTGAGCCACTCCTTGTGCTTGCTGACACTCCCCGTGATCCTTCCCCCGCCGCGAGTTCATACTGCCAAAGCTACAGCTACAGGTAGCAGCGAAGAAGTCGCACAGTTATCTGTTGATTTCTAAGCTAGAATACCACTTTCCCTGCATGAAAGAAAACGAGATGATGGCACCATTGTGTTAATGTCTTGCATGTGAGAGGTGTTGCAGATGGTGCCCGAGCTGGTCTGCAACTGAGGGCGGAGCAATTGTAAGTGTTTGAGTTCCAGCACCATGCAGGTCGTTTTGTCTAGCAATGCAAAGCCGTTTGGTCCCTCACATTTTTTTGGGCAAAGACAGTAGATCATGGAAGTATGCCAGCGCCACTGAATCTGCTGCCCCACGTTGTGAGCCAGGTCAGAAGTGATGAGCTCGAAGGGAAGGGATAAACGTAACCTTCCTTACACGAGTATTTTATTTGGGTACCCCAACAATGGAGAATCAAATGGAAAAGAAAATGGAAAAATGCAGCGGTTATTTGTGTAGTTTTTTATTACGATAGTTAGCCGCAATCCCTCCAGAAGAACTTGGCACGCTTTCATGGTATAACTCGACATCTTACAATCCGAGCTATGGCAGTTGTGGTCAAGTGGGTTCAAGATAGCTTCATGCAGTAGCTTTCCCATACTTTCAGCTTGAGAGAGGTGCTCTCACAAAAAGAGCCTTCCATGTGCAAATATATACTGGATGTAAACATCCAAGGCCCTTGCTAAACCACGGCGAACCATGACCCTGACCTGAAAGGTGGTCATGTGATTTTGCCTCACCATGCATGAAAATTCTGTTTCTTTCTAAACAATTGGGCTGGCGCCCACCAGCGCCGTCGGATTTTGGATATGTTGAAGGCCCTACCCTGCAACCCTGCCTCCCTTCCCCCCTTCTCCGCTCCCCTTATCCCTCTGAGGATAGCATCAGCTGGCTCCTACGAAATCGCAAGCGCGTGTTGGAGGCACGGAGCGGAGTCGGCATCCTCAGAGCATGTCGAACTCGCAAGCCAAGTGCCCAAATAACGGAGACCCAAATGTACTTTGTAGACTATCTGTCTATCTATCTGTCGACCTACATATATTTATATAGAGAGATAGATAGACAGATAGGGTTCAGGGTTTAGTTTGTATGTATATATATATATATATATAGAGCCATATACATACACGGAGTAGAGAGTTTTTGGCCATCAGATTGTTTTTAGATATCTTGGCACCTGCGCTGGTTTGTACTTGGAGCCTTAGGGCAGCAGGAATTGCAGTGATCGTGCTGCGGAGTTAGGCGTTTGCTCCTTGATCGTGGGTCACCACTTGATGATAATTGCGGTGTGTACTAGTCCAACACCAACGGCGAAGCTCCAGGTAGCTGCGAGACGCTGGTAACATTCAGGTGAGAGTCGCACACGGACGCTTGTTGAACCTTTTCAAGATGACCCGAAACCCTAGACCCCAAATCCCTAAATAATATCCAAACCCTAAATCCTTAAACCTAAACACCTACACCCTAAACCCCTGAATCCTTCACCGCTAAGCCCTAAGCACGAAACCAATATCACAGGCTCCAGGGAGGACGCGCTATCCTACGGTTGACAAGAAAACCTGCACACCCATATGGCCAAGGTATAAAAGTTATAAGGTACCCATGGCGTGGAAGGATTTTTGGTAGCCACCATAGGAGTATCATCCTTTGCCATCCCGTCCCAAGGCCCAGTAGAGAATTGGATGCCTTAGGATAGAGTTTGGAATTCTTTCTGGGGTTTATAGTTTATGGTTGAGGGGTGTCTTTTGGAATTCTTCTTTGGTTGATTGGTCCCCGACATTAGGATATCTCTACACTACCCTGGTGTAAGGTTTGTGTGTGGAATGTAGGAGCCCTCACATAATTATACGATGATAGTCCCAGACGCCTGATTCTAAACCCGAAGCCCTAAACTCCCAGACAAGGTCCTGGTGTGTTTGGAGCCACCTCCGCTCGCCCCTGGCGATGGCAAGAAGCCCAAAGACTATCTCCCCCTATGTCACTCATTAGGGTTTAGGGCTTAGGATTAACAGCTGGGGTTTCATGAGTGTCCCGAGAAAGCGTTTGACCTGTAAAATGATACGGAGTAAAATAAAACGATAAGGTTTAAGGAACCCGCAAACACTGTAAAACGGTATGGAGTAGAAAAACGATACAGTTGAAGTTTATACAGGACTTCATACCGCGTTTTTATACAACCCCAGCTGGATAATATTTGTAATGAAACGATGTAGATCCCTTAATATGACCCTTATTAGGGACTGTTAATGGGTGGGGGCAGGACCCAATCTATGGGCGTGCTCCAAAATCTCGATCGGCTTGAAGGGGGTTGCGGGGTTCTAGATTCTAGATAGCGGGATGTCATGTTGCATCTCCTTTGATGTAGGATTCCTCTTGAAGGTCTTCTTGCGGCCATCAAAGAGTTGTCTCTTTAATGTGTATCGGCTTCATGGGTCCTTACAGACTTGATATCGTCTCCTTCGAATCAATGTCCCCGAGCCCTGGGAATCGAGCGAGCCGGTAAGGAGGACATGGGACGTGTACTTCAATGCTTTGCCCCCCCCCCCTAGGGCGGCGCCGCATTGGGTTTTAAGGTGTACGGTTTCCGTAACTACAGTTCCCTCTTCGAGAATCCAGAATTTGTCTGGGACAAAACGCTACGTTATTCACCGCAGGCGGCGCCGGGAGTTCGAAGGAGAAGGGGCGCACCAGCCAAATGAAATACGAAGCATGACACCATCCGACTGTACGTGTGTTGTTCATTGCAGATCCGGTTGGATCCCCCCTCCACCACGCATCACCCATCATCCATCATGCATCATGCCCAATAACACAAAGAGAACTGCATAATCTGGACATCTCATATAGAGGGACGTTGTATACATGAAGGATGGGATTCTCATGCTTCATGAAGAAGATGTAGAAGCCGTAATAACTACCAACACCAACACTATTCCCCTGTAGTCCATCTAGAACAGTATAACAAGCCTCAAGACTCTCAAGACTCAATTTGGATTGGTATTACTGTTGAGTCTGTTGAGTCGGCCACTGACATGCTGTGGTGATCGGGCTTCTGGCTCTTTAGTTGTGGTTTGGTGCATTGTGCATAATTCTTTCAAGAAACTGGTATACATAGGTGTCCAAAAGGTGCAGATCCGTCCCCTCCCAGATTTACCTCATACACCAAACATGTCTCTTTGTACAGAACGTGTTTATAAGGGGGGTTCCCAAAATTAGGGGTACTTTTTCGGGTCCCTGTAATAAGAAGATTATGTTGGGGTTTATACTGGGGTCCCCTATTGTGTGGAACCACCACATAGATACACCCACATATTCAGCCATGCCTCTTACAGACAGACCTTGTGAACTCTCAACATCTAAGCCGCCCTGGAACACTGCAGGCTACGAGGTAAAAGTTTTCTCGGAGACCTCAGCTGCAGATTGGGCTGCATCAGTCAGCCGGCACCTCAACCTGCTAGCTCTTACCTGGACCGCCAAAGTATGTAGAATGATAATGGCCTTGTATATAGGGGAAACCCACGATTATGTGGGGATTGTGTATGGACATATATGGGACCCCCAACGTATGCAGAATCATTGCCTGTTGGACTATTCTATGTAATATTTCACCTTCATCAGGGGGTCCAGGTAGCAGGGGATTGAGGGGGGGTTCCCTTGGTTTGGGGTTTAGGTTTTACAGTTTGGGGTTAGGGGTTTAGGGTTTAGGGGTTTAGGGTTTAGGGTTCAAGGGGTTTAGGGTTTAGGGTTCAAGGGGTTTAGGGTTTAGGGGTTTAGGGTTGAAGGGTTCAAGGGGTTCAGGGTTTAGGGTTTACCGCCCTATACTACTGTAAACTCCCCGATAGTAGAGCAGTTCCCATACCTGAAGGGGCAGTTCCTGCGCTGGGCACGGGGATCACAAGTTATTGCAAGGTGCCATCTGGGCGTCTCCTCTAGTTTGCGTAGCATACCTACCTGGTTTCTGCCAATTTTCGAGTTTCTTCTGGAAGGGGATACGGCTTTTCCAAACCGAAGCTGTAGGCACGGTCTAGGAATTCTGGGAATTTCCTTGGCTTGCGAGTCTTTCTTGAGGAGCCGGTCCTCGAATTTTGATCATCTCACTACTTTGCATGGCAGTCACATTTTTCAGTTGGACTGGGATCCTTAAAATGCAAGGGCGCAGGCAACGATCCAGACCTTGCCAAGTGATATGGGGTTTCTTGAAGTAATCATCACTGAAACCTCCTTGCAATCGTCATCTATTCCTCGGTTCGCTCAGGACATCCCATTTTGAGAAAACGTCATACTTGCACTAGTTTTGGAAGGAAGGGGAAGATGTGTCTCTGGTGGAGGATCTTGAGCAATAGCAACCGTAAACCCTAGAACCTAAACCCTAAACCATGATAGTCCAAAGATGTGTTCATGTGAGCCCCTCAAATTTGAGGCTAAAGATGAGTACCTCTACTGTAGTAGCCTGCATAGTTACGCATTTTTGTCCCTGAAATTTTAACCAGTATACCGTGACAGTAGAATGTACCCCAGAACCCTACTCCAATTTATAAAGTAGGCCCCGATATTGTAGATAGTTCTCCCCAGCGCTATAGCAAACGCTGCCATCAATGCAGGTTTGGCTCCTTCGGTGGAGGATCGTGCTGTCCTGAAAGCCTCCAAACCACCCGCAGTTGGGCCTAGATAGGTGTTTAGTGGTTATCTAGGGTCTAGGTGTGGTATAGTGCTTGTATGGCTTCTGGAAATCTTCAAAATTGTCAAGAACCGTGGAGTTGTGGATGTGCGTGTTTTTGTCAGTTCTTTCTTCAGGCGGAAGCATTTCTTTTGGTGGCCTTAGTGCTTTATGGAGGTATGGGGCTCTTCTTGGGTTTCAACCTTAAACCCTAAACCGCGAGGAGCGCATAACAGTCATGGCAAGCACATCGACCCGTATCTAGTCGCTTGATACTTCTCTACTGTAAAGACGAATGTTGGGTCCTGATTAGTGTATGGCCCCCCCCAAACAAATATGGGGACCCTTTAGTGCAGGGGGGGAGGGGGGGCCCCCCAAACAAATCTGGATCCTAGGTGTTATTTGAAATCAATAGGCGGGATTGGATCCTAGGTTTTAATTAAAATTCAATAGGAAGGATCAGGATCAGCTCGGATCGGATCTGAAGTTTAAATTAAAGTCAATAGGATGGATAAGGATCGGCTCGGATCCGAGGTTTAAAGTAGATTCAAAAGGATGGATCAGGATCGGCTCGGATCCTAGGTTTCAATTAAATCCAACAGGATGGAACAGGATCGGCTCGGATCTTGGGTTTAAATTAAATTCAATAGGACGCATCAGGACAGCTCGGGTCCTATGTTTAAACTAAATTCAATAGGATGGATCAGGACAGCTCGGGTCCTATGTTTAAACTAAATTCAATAGGATGGATCAGGATCGGCTCAGATCCTAGATTTACACTAAATTCAAAAGGATGGATCAGGATCGGCTCGGATCCTAGGTTTAAATTGAATTCAATTTAATAGGAAGGATCTTGATCGGGGAAGCTTGGCTTTGAAATGCTGAGCCTGTAAAAGTAAAAGGTTTTTGCTTTTTGCTAGTTTAGGGTCCCCCGATTTGACGGATAATTGAGGCCCCCCAAAACATTCGTATTATTGAGGCCCTGGGCAGCTGCTGGACTACCCCTTAGGAAAAATGATTGCTAGGCCTCCTCGAATAAGCGGTCTCATAAGAAATCGATAGTTTTGGACCTGGCTTGGAACCTTGCAATCCGGAGTTATGAGGTTTGAAATTCTAAAACAAATTGAGGTTCTGGAAGCTCTGGACAAGGGATTGTAGTCTAAGTAACAAAATGCAGCTTGGATTAATTAGGACCCTAAACTAAATACTTACTGCTTGCCATGCTTTTCAAAGCAAATTAGGTTTATCTATTTTATGTACTTATTCTCATAATTTTGTTATTTGGCCGCGCAACTTCGCACAATTAAGGCCCCCCAAAACGAATCATGGGGGACTGGATAATTTCGGCGAAACTTCGCACAATTGAGTCCCCCCACACTGATCGGGACCTAACATTATAAATCCTGCATGCCCCTAAGTAGCTGAAACCAGTATAATTGTGGTATAGTGCACGAAGGTCATGCAGGATTTTTAGGGTCACCAGTACGTGGGCCGCAAAGGCCAAAAAAAACAGTCGTGTAGCAATTCCCTGGCCAAGCAAGAGCTAGGCAAGGAAGAACCAAGTTAAGACCAAATAACTAGGGTTCAGGGTTTAGGGTCCTCCCAATGTACCCCGCCCCCATAATTATTATACTCTACCTAGCTGTTACAGGAGATCTTTGTGCAAAGACGTAAACTTGTAACAAGCCCTATGCATTCCCCTTTAATTACCTGTAGAGTATATCTTGAAGCTTATACGAACCCTTGATGTTGAACCTATGGCATATTCCTTATGCTCCTGCGTCGAAACGCACTATGTTGCAAGGAGAGGTAAACACTTATGCTTCAGCATGAGGAGCACCCTCGAAGTGGAGCCTCGGCCCTGCGATTCATCGATCAGCAGCCTACAGCTCAGTGTCTAGGGATTAGGGAGTTTTTGATTGTAGGGTTCAGGGATTGGTGCATTGTTTTAAGGAATAGGGTGTTGGGTTTGGGCACTCAGTGTTTAGGGTGTGGTTATAGAGCCTAGGGCTCATCCTGAAACTCGTATGCAGTTCCTTTTTTCTGTTTAACTGGCTTTTTGTGAGGAGCTCTAGTATAAACAGCAGGGCATATGAAGTGGGACTTACAAACCCTAATGGTCCAAATATCCAATAGTTGGGTACTTGGTGGGGATTTTGGTAAGAGTAGTTGTAGTATAGCTTGTGGGTAAGTATATGATTATTAAGTGCTCGGACCCTTAGGGATAGTTTTTTCAATGCGGAAAGAGCTATGCCGGGCGAGGCTGTTCTAGGTTTGAGAATTCAAGGCTTCCCATGTCTGGAACCCCAAACCCTAAACCATGGGATTCAGATCAGAAGCACTTGAAAGGGTTTCTGTGCAATCAGAAGTCAGTTTGTAAGCCGGATGCAAGGTACACAGTCACAACCCTCTTCAGGCGACTTTTACAACCCACTTCTAACTACCCATAGACCTCCATAAGCCTTCAAGGCTACCCTCAAGCCTAAATCCCAAAACCCTGAACCCTAAACCCCTAAATCCTAGAACCCTAAAACCTAGATCCCAAATCCCTAAACCCCTAAACCCTAGAACCCTAAAACCTAAATCCCAAAACCCTCAACCCCCAAACCCTAGAACCCTAAAACCTAAATCCCAAAACCTTAAAGCCCTAAACCCTAGACCCCTACACCCTAAATACCAACACTTGAGCGAGCCGCGGGCGCTGCCTCAGCGAGCGATACCGCGTGGCGACAGCCCGCGGCGAGCCCGTGCGAGCAGGCAAGAGCCTTGCGAGGGCGAGGGGCCGGAGCGCGCGGTAAGCGCGCCCCACGCATGGAAAGCTTGAACGCGCGTGCTAGCGACACGCTGGCCTAGAAAGAGAATGACCTGAAACCTTTTAAGTTCCTCTGAGTTAGGCGTCTGCGTCCTGGATTCTGGGTTGTGGGTCCCGGGTTCTGGGTTCTGGGTTTTGGAACCTGGGCTCTGGGTGCTGGATTCTGGGTTCTCGGTTCAGGATTTTGTGTTCTGGGGTCTGGGTCCTGGGTTCTGGGTTCCGGATGGGTTGCGGGCTCTGGGTCCTAGGTTTTGGGTCCTGGGTTCTGGGTTCTAGTTTCTGGGTTCCGGGTTCTGTGTTCTGGGTTCTAGGCTCTGGTTCAGGGTTCAGGATTTAGTTCTAAAGGTTCCAGGGTTTGGGGGTTTAGAGTTTAGGTCTTGGGGTTCGAGGGTGTACGGTTTAAGGTTTTGGGATTTAGGTCTTAGGGTTCTAGGCTGTAGGGTTAGGGTTCAGGGTTTTGGGATTTAGATTTTAGGGTGCTAGGGTTTAGGGGTTTAGGGTTTGGGGATTTAGGTTTCAGGGTTCTAGGGCTTAGGCGTTTAGAGTTCAAGGTTTGCCGATGTTCCGCACACACCGCCACGCGGGACATGTGTTGTGGTGTGCGCCTACGTTAAGTGCACCCTCCAAACCTGCCCACCCACATCTCAACCTTGGCGGGTGTAGGGTTTCCCAGTTACGTGTTGGCGGGTGTCTCTTTTTCCTTGGCCTTTCAAATCGTCCCCGCAAGCCATTATATGTTCGCCACAAACATCAGCCTCGCTCAAACCGTACATTGTACTATATGCGCAGCATCTGGGAGAAAAAACATTCAAATCCATAGGTCCAGGCAATGCTTGCGTTCTGGATGGGCATCTCAATCAAATGTAAAAGCTCGGCTTAAGGCGGCTACATTCGGCACGTCGACTCGGTGAGACATAGTAACTAGCATCCAAAGGTTTAGGCGAGGCCTCAGGTCTGGACCGCCCACCCCAGCCAAGCAAAAGATTGCGGCTCAACGTTGTGACCCTGCCTCTGCCAGGCTGTCATCAGGGCCGTTCTCCCAACAGCAGGTCTTTGAGATCTTTACTCGAGCTCGGGCCTGGGCTCGCGCTCTCCTACTTGCAGCTTTTTTTGGGCGGTTTAAGGTTTAGGGTTTAGGGCTTCGGAAACACGCGGGGATTTGAGCGTCTAGGGATGGGTTTAGGATCTAGGGTTGTATGTGTTTGAAAAGAGTTATGGAGGTCCCTGCTAAGGCACCTACAGGGATCAGGTGGGGAGTGTGTTTCTCAAGGATTGTTAAAACACGATTCTATCATAAGTCTTTTGCTCAATATCGAAAGTTGTACCCTACCCTGACCGGCGTAAGGGCTACAGTGTACATGTTTGCACAGGGTTTGGCACGCCCTGAAATTTGAATTGCGGGATGCGCTCAGGTAACCTCTCTCCAACCATTTCCTGATGACCCACCTCACTTGGTGGCGGCCTGTATTGCCGCAGCCTTGTCAGGAAGCATGGGCTGACGTAGAGGCCAAAAGCAAGTTCTTGAGGTGACATTCAAAAACAGGACACTATGACAATATGTTGCAAGAGAAGTCAGAAACATTATTAAATTCATTAATAGGATAGCATGACAATGATTGATTGCGGTTAGTATTCATAAAGGGGCGACAATGTGCAGACCTCGTTTGTGAAGTGAGAACCGTTCGTCTATGTCACAGAACAGCTGCGCCTATGCAATCAGGAGTCATGTTGAGCACTGGCCAAAGCCAATAAAGAAGCTGCGAAGTTATCGTCGTTGTTGGGCTCGGATTTGCTTCACAGCTCGCGAGCGCATAACCTTACGATGTATGGGGAAATCTTGCACCAAGGTTTTCAAAGTGGCGTAAGAGCTCCGTCCACAGTGGGACCCCCAAACCTTATCTCTGCAAGTCTACATCGCTCAATCCTGACACCCAGTAACCCACATGTACCTTACCTTTTCGTAAAACAATCCGGAATTCCCATGTCGCCTTTAAGGGTACCGCAGTTTTCGCGTGGCCCTATTCGGGATGCTATGTTTGCCGGGGGGGGCAAAAACTCAGGGCATCAGGGTAAGTTGCCCGATTAGAAGAGAGTCAAGATTCAATTATAGCCATGTAAGGGGTTTAGGGGCTTGAAATCCGGTTGTGAGTGCAGCTATAGTTGGGTTGTAATTGCCCTAAATCCCAACCCAAACTTTGAACCCTAAATCCCTACACCCCTCACCCAATGGGCCAAGTCGGTTATAATTACCTCGAACCTCTAAGTACACTCCCTAAACCCTTAAACTCTCAACCTTTAAACTCTGAACCCTAAACCCTTAAACCCTAAACCTTTAAACCCTAAAGCACAAACCCTTAAACCCTAGACCCTTAAACTCCAGTGGCTTCATGTGGGCCATAGTCTGAACTCCTAGTATCCCCCTTAAAACCCATATAGTAGTCCCCCATATAACCCCAAACCCGAACACCCTATAACCCTGAAGCGCGGCTCAGGCCAGAGCATATGGCCCTGCCTCAGCGGGGCTGGCTGCTCTGGCGCGTGCCGTGGCAAAATCTGTGAGACTCACTGAATACTTTGTTTTGGGGTTTTGGGTGTATAGGGTTTAGGGTTGCTGTTAAGCAACTTTAGCTTAATCATTACGATGGGTATTATAATAGTTAATACGGTTGCCCCGTTGGAGTAGCTCAAATTAAGTTCCTTAACAGTAACCCAGTTTAAGGGTTTGGCTTTAAGGGTTTAGGGTTCTGGGAAACCTGAGAGCTCTGAAATTGGGGACTGGAGTGGCTCAGAAACCAGAATTTCAAAAAACAGCAGGAATTCCAGTCTTCAGGAACTTTAGGTGATGCTAAGATGTTCTTCCTGAACAATGCGCTAGATGCAAGAATCTACATGGGTATTCTGCATCCGGTGCCAGGGTCTAGGGCGATTTCAGTCAGCGCCCGAAAAAAAACCATGCAAACTGGGCTGCTCGACATTGAAATCCATCTTCCAAATTTCTTTTTTGAGCTCCTAAAGAGTCCACATTTCCACACCATTTTAATCTAATTCTTACTAGGGGATGGAGTATGGGAAGAAATGGCTATGCAACCCCTATGTTCCTTATATAACCCATTACATATTCCCCTGTAGAACCTCTACGTCCCATATTTGCCCCCAAATGGTCCCTTACTTTGCTTTTTGTTCCAGAGTTCGCAGATTGTGCCTCGGAGCAGCTGCAGGTGATGAAGGGCTCGTGGAGAAACTCCCCAAAGCGTGCCGACCTTAGAGCAAAGAATGGAACTCCCTAAATATGTCCCATTACCACAATGGGGAACCTGGGGGCAATGAGGAGGTTCCATTTTTTTGGATCCTTTGGGGTTTAGGGAAGTTGACAGGCCTACCTGGAGGAACCCTGAAGTTCAGGAATACATTAAACTCCCGTAAATAAGCTTAGTATAACCCATTGTAACTCTTCATAAGCAATGTACCTATCCCAGTGGGAATTCCAGTATCCAATAAAGTATGCAGGGGAAGGCCTCGAACATGACGCGGGCTGGTCATTTGTTTTGGGTGCGATGTGATGCATGATGCGGCACCTAGCATCCTGAGGTACAAGAATTGGGAGCATCACCTATGTGTTGCTTGTACTCCTTGCTGTGCCTTCGTACCTAAACCCTAAACCCTAAAAACTCGAAGCTAGAAAAGCAAAGCCTACTTTGCGGTCTGTTGGCTCCTGGAGAAGAAGGGCAGCCCATAACTTCCAAGCGCAGAATTTGCATCAGCTGGTGGAAGAGGGCAGGGCGGGTGCTGGGGACACGGTTAGCCTGTACGCGTAGCGGTAACGCCAGGGATAAATGAAGGGCAGCAAATCACGTCGAAGCTTATTTGCTCTTTTATACAGGTATTTCTAAAATAGACTGTCCACCCTGCACAAACCCTGGACGTCTTGCCAGGTCCATTGTTTTGAGTCCTTCTTCCAAATATGAGCATACTGCTTACACGCCTACAAACGAAATCTCAAGAAAAGAACAACTGCTTCGTTCACCGCAAGCATGCCCCGACTACAGCGAAGCTTGAGAGCTTCTCAAAAGTACTCCTTATGTAATTCTTATGGAGCGCCTCTAATCTTTGAACCCAAAACCCCAAACCTCCACATATCCATACAATCCTTGTGAAAGAGTTCCCAACCGCGCCTTTCCCTCCTCCGCACCTATAATCCCTACATAACCCCTGTATGTAGTCTATAATCCTTATACAACCCCTATATAATCCTCTTACCAAGGCCCAAGAAGCAGGGCCTGCTGCCCACAGCAGCGCACAAGCGCTGGCTGCAGGAGGTTGGTCACTTTTTGGAATGGCTCAAAAGTACAGCTGGGATATCTATATATCTACGTATAAAACATACATCTACATAGTCTATCTATCTATGTATCTATGCATATGTGGATACATGGGGATATAGACGCGTGCATACACAGAAGCTAAGGCATGGCTTTAGGGCTTTAGGGTTGCCAACAATCAGAGGCCAGGGGCAACGGGACTATTCTGTTGTATGCCTTTAAAAGGACCATAACAAATCGGCACATGTATATATGCATATATATATATGTATATATATAGATGGATGCGTACATGTCAGTATTACAATCACAGTGTTGGTGAAAGAAGTGTTGCAACATCCTGAGTACTTCGAAGCAACAGCAGTACCTACCCTACACATTTTAATCGAAAGGCGAGGAAGTGCTAAACCCACTTAAACCCCCTACATCCCCCAACCCCCCTAAACCCGCAAAACCCACTAAACCCCCCGAACCCTAAACCTTGGACTATTAGGGTTGATACCTGGAGTTCTTCGTCGGCAGGTCAGGGAGAAGCTGGCTGCGTCCATCCGAGATATTCCTCTTCCTGAGCCTCCGGCACCTGCTGCTGGGCCATCGTTAAACAAGCTTATGGCATCAGTTGTAGCTGTGAAAAGATAAGGATTGAAGGATCGCATTGGTCAATGAGATGGCATCCGGGAAGGATTGTTTCAGTCATTCTCAATTGCTGAGTGGGGGCTGTGTGCGTCTCCCATGTTTGACAAACTATAAGCTTCTAGACGCTTAAAGTGTTACGAACAGGAATTGAACAAGAATTCCCCAAACCCTGAACCCTAAATCCTAACCCCCCGCAACTGCCCAGGCTGCAGTTCCTCGAGAGGCAAGGGTTTTACGGGCTCGAGTGCTATGCTTACGGGTTTAGGGTTTTCTGGTTTAAGGGTGAGGGTTTAGGGTTTAGGGTTTTGGGGGCTAGGGTTTATAGGGGTTAGGGTTATTAGTTGTTAGGACTTAGGGTATATCGGGGTTGTATTGGGATAATTGAAAATGAAATGGAAACTACAATTTAGGGTTTAGGGTTAGGGTGTAGCAGCCAGTAAGGCTACGGGATCATCTTACAAAGGATGTGCATCGTAGTGAAGAATCATTACCTGAAGTATCAGGCAGCTTGGTGTGTATATTTCTGACCCATACTTATGACTATATGCCATATCACATCCCAAGTTATGGTGGATACTAAACATCCTGCATGACTCTTAAGTATCTTACTTCTACTTTCGAAAATAGGGAAATCTGGTATGCCAATGGTATGCATGCTTCGAGTATCAACCGTGTTAGCCTACTTACTAAGTCCTCCTGACCCTCTAAGTACCAACGCCTTATCATTCCGGGAGGGCTGAGTTCCAAGTACCGATTATTTGGCAGTCTTAAGTTATTACTACTATCATTATTAATGTTGTTGCTATTCGTATTATGTTATTGTTGTTATTGGTATTTTCTTGAATGGTGCTAGAAGGCATCCAGGTTATGGCTTTAGGGACCTGAAGCCCTATTCTCTGGACACCTGGGGATTAAGATTACTCTCGCTATCAGCGCAGTCAGCTTCATTGTTTTCGTCGCCATCGTCATGGCGAGTGCCAGCAATCTTTATAATCTCCTATATATCTTCCCTTTAAGGAGTTTAGACTATGGCTCATATGAGCTATAATCCAAACTCCTAGTATCCCCCTTAATGACCCCCATAGTAGTCCCCTATATAATATGATCCCTTTAAGGAGTGTAGGCTGTGGCTCGTATGAGTATATTGGGTTCCATGCTATGTTGGGGGGTCCTAAGGTGCGGGAGATGGGTTGGCTTGAGCGCCCATGCTGGTTCCCCAGGTCTTGCACAATTTCCCGTGAACCCTAAATCCTGGAAATTTGTGGCGGTAGACAAGACAGCCATAGAGTGGCTCTGTTTGCCATGCCCAAATTTGTGTGGCACTCTACAAAGACCCCTAGGACACCACAACACCAACGAAAACATCCGGGTACTGCAGAGGAGCTCCATACATCAACAAAAACTGGATCTTTCATTCAGAGACGCTCCCCAGCTACACCCTCCAACTACCATTATTCAAGCCTGCATGCCCACTATCAGAAGCCCTATATCACTGAATCAGGTTATGTGGAGGGTCTTGTCCCTAAACCCTCCTCAACCCTTATAAACTAAACCGTAACCCCTAAACCTCCCGAAATCTCTTCTGCATCGTGGCAGGTCCTCCTGCAGCACAATGCGCTTCAGCTGGCAGCCGGGCTCTCGCCAGTCGGCTTTGGTTTCTTCTGCTGAGTGCCTGACCTGCTGCATGTAGGGTTTAGGCTTTAGGGTTAAAGCCCTTTGAGGTTAAGGATTTGTCGGCTGTAGGGTTTACGGAGTTTAGGGTTTATCTTGAGGTACTGAGATATTCCTCATGAGCCCGCATGCCTGAACCCTCAACCCAGGTGAAGCCCAAGGGTGCCATACATAGGACAGACCCTCTAGGAAGGGTTTAGGGTTTAGGGTTCCTCAATTCCTTCAGAATTTGCTGCTAAGGGTAGTCTGTCCTATTTGGGGGGACGCCCTGTAGGACTAAACCCTCAACCCAGTGGTAATTATCCATTCAGCCGATGTTCCATTGTGCTGAACCTCTAGTAACCCTACACAGTCTTTACATCGCCCTATAAGTCCTTACATAATCCTTATGCCTTATACACACTACATAAACGTTACAAGAATACATGGCCCGACAAAAGACGGCGAGGCCTGGCCTATCGTGCATGTTGCCGACTGTGACACGCGCACGGTGCAGGGCTCATTGTTGGGTCGAAATCTGGGATCTTACGCATGGAAGAGTCAAAAGAAATTACGATTTAGGGTTTAGGTTCTAGGGACATGGTAAAGAGAATGGACACGATCTGATCTAGGAGTGACGTTTAGAGATCTTTTGAACCATGGAGCGCAACAGTTGAGCTTGTAGATGGTTGTTGTAGAGATCCGACCTTGATACGCTTTGGGAAAAAGGTTTTCCATATTACTATTGAAACGATTCCAGTTTCTTCCGTCGGGAACCGGATAGAAAACATTGTTTTTGTTTGGTCAAAGCTTCATTCTTGTGTTCAGCTTGACGGCGACAACGGCAGCGACGACTAAATTACTCACTACTGCCACAAGCCGTAGTCATGACAGGAAACAACAACTTCATGGGTTGAAGCCGGCATCGTTCGCAATGAATTCCTTCTGCTTGAATCACTGCTCATAGTATACTGAAATGACACGCTATGATTTCAACTCATTTCGTAGATTTGGACGGAAAGCCAGACTAGATTAGGCCGACCTTCATAAATATCTACTTCATGAAGCTTCTGTCTGAGAGGTAGAAGCATTGTCCCAAGTAGATGTAGCAAGGTCTTCTGTCTGCGTAGATCCAGTTGTGGGGGTTTCCCAAAATTAGGGGTACCTTTTCTGGGGTCCCCATAATAAGGACTATAGTATATTGGGGTCCATATTGGGGTCCCCTTATTTAGGGAAAGTACCTTGTGGTGCCGGATACAATGGAAGACAGAGAAGCCTGCATATCACCAAAGGGTTTTTGCGCAATCATGCTCTGAGGTCTCAGGCATTGCGGCCCTACAAAGGCCTTTGAAGGCAATATGCAAGCCTCAGGGGGCTCAAATGGTGGGATAAAGGTAGGTGGGTTAAAGCCCCCACCTTCCTTCATCCCACCTCTTGAGCCCTTTGAATTCGCTGGACTGGCTGCTGCTGGTAGTAAGGTACCCACAGGCGCCCCAAAGTAGCGGCACCAATGCTAGGATGCTGCAAGAAGGGATCATGCCACATAGGGGTCATATTAGGGTCATATTGGGGTTGTATCAGGATAATGGAAATACTACTATATATATACATATATATATATATATGTGTGTATATATTTTTTAGGGGTTTTCAGCGGTACTTAGAATTTGAAAAGGCGGTTGAGGTGTCTTATGAAGATGCTTTCTGACGGAGGAGATTTGTGATGCCTTCTTCAACCTTCTTCCAACGTCGCAAGATGCTCCAGCACAGCTCTCAGAATCAGAGCCCGTGACCAAACCCAAGCTTATAGTAGTTGCTGCTTGGAGTTCCAGGAGGCATATGAGCTATAGTCTAAACTCCCTTAAGGGGGTTCTAAAGGGAACAACATAAGTGAGGGAGTATTATAGGGGTTTTTGAGGGGGATACAGGGTTTTAGACTATAGCTCGTATGCGGCATGAACTCGGAGAACCTGTTTATTGACACGTAGCTCTTAATGGATCAAGTTCTAGATGCACTCTACCTAGGCCCTCCACCTACCCTCTGCTAGGACCTAAGTACCGACTACCTGGGGCCTTATACCCTCATACTGGGAGGCTCCTGGTATAAGGGGAACCTTAGAGGCCACTTCTGAGACCCAACCAGTTTCGGACAGTCCGCCTTCCCTTCCTAAAGGGTCTAGGGTTTAGGGTGTAGGAGGATCCGAGAGCCTCCAGGGAAAGGTACCAATCCTGAATGGCATCGGACCTGCAACCATCGCGCCACGCCTGCCACCCCCCAGCCACAAAAACACTAGATTCTACAAGAGCAAATCACAACCCCCCTGAGCCCTAAACCTAAACCCTGAGCTTTGAATCCTGAACCTAAACCCTTAACCCTAAGCCCCCAGTGGACTCCCAAGGCATTCGCGTCGTGGCTCCTACAGGAGATCCAGGCATTCCGAGCATCATCAGCACCATTGCTTGGTTTCCAAAATTGAAGTTTAAACGGCTTACCCAAACAAGCATACCAAACCCAAAAAGGGATTCCGTAAGATCCCTTGTCAAAAGTCAGGGCTTAAGGCTGTCAATGCCTAAGCACGTGGTATGAAACGATGATGGATATGCAAAAAGTTCTTAGCAACTCTGAGAGCAAAACATATAGTAGACCCCTTCAAAAGGGCAGGTATATCTTTCCTTATACAGTAGGGCCATGGCATGGTGGTGCTTTGCATCGTCGAGCTCAAAGGGAGTACTTTCATTTAATGGTAGGGCCTACGATACCCTTTATAACTTATAGCAAGGACCTTGTAGGAGACATACGGTCCCTAAGGGTCCAAGTACCTAATAATCATATACTTACCCAAAACCTGTACCATAATTCCTATTACCCAAAACCCAAGTACCTAATTATTGGGCACATGGACCCTCTGGGACAAGGACCTTGTAGGAGACATACGGTAGTAGTGAAGTCCTCAGGTTGGATTTGAGGGAACTCAACTCCTGTTATCAGAGCAGGAACGGCTTTGCTTTCCACTGTGGGGGGGGGCTAGGGCTCAGGGTTCCCTAAGAGTCCATGTAATCAATAATTGGGTTCCTGGGAATTCAGTATTAGTAGCTGTTTTTCAGGTTTTTGGTAAGGCTATGATTGTTGGGTACTTTGACGTTTAGGGTTCGATCATAACTCTTTAGGCAGTTTGATAAGGCGTCAGGGATCTGCCCGAAACCTGTGCCAAGCACTTAAACAGAAGGGCTTAACAATATTGACCATTGCCTGCGTCATATCAAGCCCCAGCTGTGCCGAGATCCTGTAGTTCCCAACATACCCTAGGTCCGAATACCTACATTGGTCCTTTAACGTCTCAAAATGTTACCTACATTGGGCTATGTGGCTCAAAGCCCAAAAGCCTAAACCCTTGAAGCCCCAAAACTTCGAAGCCTAAACTCGTGTATTGGTATGAGGAAGAATTCAAGTCTCAGGCTGCTCCTGTTGTGGGTCAGGGGTCTAGGATTTTGGGAATGGGGATTTAGGGTTTAGGGTTTAGGGTTTCGGTTTTTGGGAATAGGATTTTCTGGGTTCTGCTTCGAAAGTTTTTCTAGTCCCGGGTACGGGCCTAAAGCTTTGGGTGCTGATGGTACGTGGGCTTGCATCTGCAATCCACACCACGAAGCTGAAAGTCTTAAGCGCTAAATCCGTAACCTTACACAAGGGCTCCTATGCTGTCATTTTTCCGCATTGTTACCGTTACTCAAGTTTTTTTTTTTTACAAAAATACCCTACACTCCCCCAAACTAATATGGAAACCCATATAGTACCATTTTAGAAGGACTGTAGTCTTTATAGGGCCCTTTTTGAGTTTCCATGTTAGTTTTTGGGAGTGTAAAAGGAACTGAGTAGGAGGTTCTGGGTAAGCGCTTGATGCATCTGGTATCAACAGGCGGACAAGCGCTGCACATCGCGCGGAGCTCGATGGGCGTGGGGCTGAGAGATGGGTCCAGGCCAACAAACGAGACCATGTTGAAAGTTTGGGGGTTAAGGGGGCCTTTGGGTTTATAGTGGGTTAGGGGGCTTAGGCGATAGGGTTAGGAGGGTTGAAGATGTAGGGTTTTGATGGGTTGGGTTTGGGGTTTGTGGCTTATGACTCAGGATAAAGGTATGAGGTTTTGGGCATCGGTGCTTAGGGTTTAGGAGATTCCTCGACAGGGGGCGCTTGGGCACCCCTGTGCTATACAGCGATTAACAGGAGGTTATAGGGGTCGCCCTTATAATTAAGGAATTACGTTGAGAAACCTGTACGTTTTGTCGTTCAAGAACCTTAGACGATGAGTTTGTTGTGTGGTTTTCTCTCATGCTCTTATTTTAGTTGCCAAAGTTAACTTTTTGCAGAGGTGCTAAATAAGTACCAGGGCGTACCCTTAGATCCCTGTTTTTAAACCCCCCTGTTTTTAAACCCCACCGCAAGGGATTTCTGGTTTCCCCGGAACACTCCACCCTCAAATCCCCAGACCCTACAGACCCTAGATCCCGAAAATTCAACGCCCTGAACAGCGCACTCTGAACCCCCCTCAGCCCTCAACCCTAATCCCTGAACCCTATAAACCTGAAACCCTAAGCCCTGAACCCTAAATGGTACTTTCCCAAAATAAGGGGACCCTAATATAGATCCTAATATATTATAGTCCTTATCATGGGGATCCCCAAAAAGGTACCCCTAATTTTGGGAAACACCTTAAACCCTAAACCCTAAATCCTAAACCCTAAACCCTAATCCCTAAGCCCTAATCCCTAAACCCTAAATCCTGAGGTTAAA
>CAJNIZ010004436.1:8907-21506 GCA_905231905.1 Symbiodinium pilosum | reverse complement strand
TTTAAAATTCTATTAAGAAGAGAGAGAGAGAGTCCAGGTGTTGGACTTCGAGAGCTCAGTGTGACTTCTAGCCAGAAAAACCGATTTGATCTTAAAGCTCAAACTGGCCATCTACGCTGCGGGGAACAAGTCCAAGTTCTGGACGAGCGACCCTATTTCCAAGTCTGCAAACAAAGTTTTCTAATGTATGCTTGCTGGAATGTTAGGTGACAATGGGTCCTGCAGAGAGAGACACAAGGGTAATATCAGTTCCAAAACAATGGCAACCAGGTGGAAGATCCTTTCTCATGATTGTTTGTGCGCTCTGCGACTTGAAGAAGCCATTGTTCCGTCAGCAAACCTCATTCTGAAGCTTGGTTTTTGAAGCTGAGCCTGTGGCAGTAGCAGATGCAGAGCCTTCGCTAGATGATCTTGACCAGGCAAGTGTTTTGAGAGCGAGCTTTTTGATCCGAATGATGAGGATGCTGAGAGCCAGTTTCTCAAAATGCGAGGTCCTTTTTCAAGTCTAAGTTTCCACAAGAATGTACTTCTAGCAGGAAGTGTGAGGAAACCTTGAAGGAAATTCCATTTTGGATAGTATTCCACCTGACCACATACCTGGTTACGTATTACCACCAGATTCCCTTTTGTTTTCTGGCTACTGATCCACGTTCTAGCTGGCTACTTACCTGGCTAGCTACCTGACTAGACTCCCCAAACTCGAAAAGCACTATTCTCTCTTTCTGAATTAAATGCAGCTTCAGTGGACATCGCCCGGTTTATTGTTGTGCAGCCTGATATTAAGGTCGCGGCGCCTGGAGCGGCGCGCGTTTAGACCGGTCAATTCTGTCCGTGCGCGACGTCGCGCCCGGCTTCGAGTTAGCCAAGACGCGCGTCATCCTTATAGACGTATTATAGACTGATGGTTTTGGAAGAATAAAACCTACCATAAATGCTACTTCGAATTTTTTGATAGAGGTTACAGAAATGTGTTTTGGAGAGCCTGCAATGTGTCCATGCATTCCTGCAGACATGTTTTACCCGAAAAATCTGCGCGAAGGATTTGAAGAGCTCAGATGTTGAGCAACTGGATTCTGCAGATATGTTTTGGAAACCCTGCAATCTGTTCAGAACTGCCCGTGTGCATTCCTGCAGACATGTTATCGAGAAGCTTTCAATGTGTTGCATAGAAACAAATCTAACCAATTTACCCCTTCCGCCCAAACTCCAACTCCATCTCTGCAGAGTTGATACATGGACTTTTGTAGGTGCTTATCAGATCTCTTCTCATTTTCGCGCCTCCGTCTTAGTGCAAGTAGTCCACAGAAAATTAGGTTGATTAATCCCTGTGACGGATGCTAACTTACAGTTGTTTGCATGCGACGTGTGTGCAGCCGACATGTTCCCACATGTTTTCAGCCCAGAGGTTGTATTTCTCGCGGGATATGCTTTGATTGGGATCCTAATTGGGAATCTTACCAAAAGAACAGCTGAGCTGCATGTCTGGATCATTAGAAAACCTTTGAGCTCTGCATCGCCTTAGAGTATGTGTTTTGGCCATATTTCAGAGAGCTGGAAAACGCGAACATGCTTGGAAATCCGTGCCGAGCCGAAAATAACAGTTGCGCCATGTCAAGTTCGAAATGAAGAGCTCATGAAGTTGTTTCAAGATTTAGGGCACGCATGAGTTGTAACAGTTACGTGCTCTGTCACTTTGAAGTCCGCTTTTCAGCCTGTGGTGGAGGACTAGGAGCTCTGCTCTTGGGCGTTTCGCGTCGCTTCTGGCCCAGCAGCCTCACAAGGCCTGGTTCCATAAGCACTTGTCCTTTGACCCCGCAGGCTCAGACAACACACCCACAGAAGCTGGAAGAAGCTGGAGTGAACAAGCTCTTCTCCACAGTCTTTCCACTCAGCCTTTGGCTACGCCTCGTTGTCTCCTGGTCGCATGCACACACAGTTGCGTGGGCAGAGACAAGCTCGACAGGTTTCGGTCAAAGCTCAGAAGGCTTGAAAGAGACTTGAAGAGAGGGCTTAAAGGTCAAAAATGGGGGCTTAAGAAGGGTTGGAAGGGCTCGAGGGGGGCAAAAGGGGGTTTGGGGGGCTTTTTGAGGGCTTTCAGGTTTTTTTGGAAGTCTTACACAATGACATGGAAGGACCTCCATCCTCCCCGCGAGGGAGACTGCATCTCTTCCTTGGAGTGCTTCGGATCGTTCCAGCTTTTTCTCCATGCATCCTAGATTGAAAGCCGGAGAATCCGCGCAGCGCGCCTTTTTCCTACCTGCTTCTTGGTGTCTGGCAAGAACTTGGTGTCCGTTCACGTTGTACGTGTTTACACAACGCACCATTTTGTTGGACCAGACCATGGGCTTTCCATCCAACAGCTTGAATACTGGACAAGCTGTTAGAATCTCACATGTCCGGGATTGTTTCAAGTTTTTTGAACACTTGAACGTGTCGTTGTCATGTTTTTCTGTTGCCGTGTTTACTTCCCACCAGATGAAATTACCAGAATCTGTGTTTCTGAAATGCAACATACACCGGCCAACAGTAGTAGGTTGAACACCCTGCCCGAAGGCTCAAAACGCTAAATATCTTTTGAAGTTGTTTTTCCATGTCCCAAATGCCCTTACCTGTGAGATTTTACAAGGCTCCACTTGTATCCTCGTTAGTAGACACCCCCGTGTTTTCCACGTAACTCACAAAGAGAGAGAGAGAGAGATATATGTATACACACAATGTCTCCGATTGAACCTTAGGCCTTAGGGACATCAAGTGATCGTGAGTCAACAGCACGCCCCCATAGTGTTCAAATCTAGGGATTTGGGTTGTCGGTACCAGTTTTATTTTCCAACTATTGTGTCCGGGGTTTCGAACTTCTTGCTTTCAACAGGTTTGTTTTTGTGTTGCATATCCATTGCCATTCTACAAGTACCTGCTGGCTAGTTAGTTGATTATAGGGTCCTCTGACTACCCACTGTTTTGCGGAAACAACTTGGACTTTTTTTATAGTTGTGTGATCATTTGAAGGGTGCAGTTTTTATTCATGCGAACGTTGACGCCCATCTTGAGCCTTTAGCTGTGAATCTCAACTTTATTCAAATCCAGAGACTATACCTTTTCAAACTTGTCTGAAACCAAGTGCCTCTTGCTTCGCAGCCCTCAGCATCCATTTTTTTGGATCCTCCGAGCCTTAGCTCCAAGGACGGGTTTGGGTTGGGGATCCCTCTGTCACTGTTCCTGCATAGCACCTCGAGGTTCTTTGCCTGTACAGGGAACCTGAAATCTTAAGTTTCTGCTACTTTCTTAGGGGAATGTAGATTGTTCAGTTCAAATTTCACACTTGTTGTCACTTCAAGATTCAGGGTTGGGTGTCCTTAGTTTAAGGCCTTGAACAGATACAGACTGTTTACGTACATTTGGGATACCTGCCAAAGGTCCGTTGGAGACACCCACGCAGTTCAGTAGTTTTTTTTTTGTTAAAATTAAATTTCGGCAACCATGGAAATGTAGGGTTGTTCGGAGTAATTCCTGGGAGACCTATTGGGTACGAAAACACTATGATGGTATGTCAGCTTGGGTCTCTGATGTGTCACCATATTTGGAGGCTCCGTGCACGTATAAACCTAATTTTGTACGCCTATATGCCATGTGTAACCTCACTGCAGCCCCCCAAACCCTAAACCCTCATGTGATTATAGTTGGGTCATATGTATCAAATATGTTTGGGTTAAGGCCCGCGCAGTGTGCTCGGCAGTGCCAGGACATTGTTTAAGCTGTTCTGATAGAAGGTTTTGGTTGAAGGCAATGGCTTCGCAAAACCTAAACCTTAACCCTCAACCCTACTATTACGATTATATACTAGTATTGCTAGTATTACTATTATTACTAATATTGCTGTTAGTAACAGTTTTACTAGTGTTACTCCTGTTACTAGAATTACTAGTATTACTCGTATTACTAGTCCTCGACTTGGCCCATAATTTTGATTTTTTCTGTGAAAGCCTTCCTGCCCAGGTTTCAATATTCTTCGTTTCAAGCCCTGAACCGGGTCCTGTAGCGCCCAGGCCCGAAAAGGCCCCTAAACACTATCCACTCTCAATTGGATTCAGGGTCAAGGGTTTACTCGCGTCAACAAGAACAATTCTTCCTTCATACTAACAACAAGCACCCACCCCATCCCTAAGAATAGATATGCGCCCCAATATATGAGGAGGCTTCTTATGGCGTGACAAAAGCATGTTCGGGGACAGGCGGAGGGTGGTGGAAAAGCAATATGAAGAGCTTACTTCAAACTTTGAACCCTACACCTTAAACTTTGACCCCTAAACCGAAACCCTAAACCTTGAACATGAAACCCTACACCCGAAAGCATTTGTTTGAGGAAGGGAGAGCTTTTGAACTGGAAGTGTCGAATGCCAAGCGTTAATTCGTATTTACAGGTTCAGCGCATTTGTAGCCCAATGTATTTAGGGTTTGAATTTTGGCTAATGGTAGCCAAAGAAAATTTATTTCTAACCCAGTGATAATTGTGATAACCGTATTGAGGACTTTAAGGGGATGGTGATTGGGTAGATACTGTTGTTGGATTAAAGCTGCCGCAAACCCTAAACCCTAAATCCTAAACCGCGACAACGATAATTCTTTGGGTTAGGGTGTATGGGGTCATGCAGGATTTTAGGGTTTCAGGTCTAGAGTTCAAGGTTCAGGGTTGTAGGGTTGGATGCATAGTCGTATCCCGTTGAAAGCATGATGGGTGGGAGGGGGTTCTGCATTTGAGTGGAGGAATCCAGTCAACGGTACACTCGCCAAAAGCCCGCAAAACTCCCAGGCCCTTAATCCGAAGCCCTAAACCTCTTACCAGTCTGATTCCCAAACACAGAACCTTAAGTCCAATGCTTTGAATCCTGACTATGCTACACCTCTAATGACCCCTAAGCCGCGGCAAGATTCTTATCCCTAAGCCCAACTCTTAAGCTTGAACCTTCAGCTTGAACCTTCAGCCCCAAACCCTACGTCCGGAGCCTGGTAACGCAAGATGGAACGTAAACACCCTAGACAATATGAACTATAGTCCGAAATCCTTAAAGGAGCTGTATATATGGGATGTAAATGGGATGTATACAGGGGAGTTCTATAGGTGTTATTAAGGGGGATATTAGGAGTTAAGACTACAGCTTAGAAATCCAAACCCAAAGCTGACCATCCCAATTTCTAAGGCCTTATAATGCCAGACTTATTATGAAATTAAGTCCCAAAAATCCACACGGTGTAAGGTTTGGGATTAGGCCCTAAACGCTGAACTTTGGATGTAGAAGCCTAAACTTGTCAGTGCTAATCAAACTTTAAGCCTTACCTGAGGGTCAAGGGGATTTTGTAAGCAAGTTGTTGAGTAATGAGGAGGCCTGGGGTTATTGTATGGCTCATAGGGTTTAGGGTTAGGGATCCCTGTGGACCGTTGACCTCCGGCCTAAACTCTACACCCTAAACCCTAAACTCTCAAGCCGACATAAACTTACCATTACGCAGGGTCCCCAAATTTACTTAACTTAATTTTAAAATTTCAAATCAGAATACCACCCCCCCAAACCCTAAGCAATGGTAATAAACCCCCTAAACCCTAAACCCCTTGCACCCTAAACCCTAAACCTAAGCCCTAAACCCTAAACCCCTAAACCCTAAACCCTAAACCCACCCTGCACCTTCTGCTAGGCCCGCTGTTGGCAATGGGAAAGGGCGGAAGTGGCAAAGGTGCCAAAGGATGGAAGAGCAAGGCGGGATTTATAGGGTTTAGGGATTTAGGGGGTTTTAGGTTTAGGGTTTAAGGGTTTAGGGTTTAAGGGTTAAGGATTTAGGGTTTAGGGATAAAGGGTTTAGGGATTTAAGGATTTAGGGTTTAAGGGTTAAGGGTTTAGGGATTAAGGATTTAGGTTTAGGGTTAAAGGGGTTAAGGGTTTAGGAATTAAGGGTTTAGGGATTAGGGATTTAGGGTTTAGGGATGAAGGGTTTAGGTTTAGCGATTACGGGTTAAGGGTTTAGGGTTTAAGGGTTAAGGGTTTAGGGTGCAAGGGGACCCCCCGAATCTCCTTGTGCTGCCCATGTACCCTTGGGTCCCTGGGGGCCCGCGTTTTGAGAAGCTCCCAGATAGACCTCTTAGAATGAGCTTCTTCCTTGTCCATAGTAATTGAGGCTCCGTTTCATCATTCTTCGGACGGCAGCAGGGCAACTAAAGGCTCAGGGAGTGTGGTTCCGGGTCAGGTATGGAAGCATCGTAGACCCAAGACACAAATAGGTACGCAGATATTCACCAACGTAGTAGCTTCCATTTTAGTTTCCATTATCCCCGTTATAGCACCTATATATAGTAATGGAAAATAAAATGGAAGCCGCTGTAGTATATTACATGTCATAGCCATGGCTCGCAACTAGCAATTACCGTTGATATTGCAGATCCTGCGTGACCTCCCGCTGCTGGATTCCCACAATTCACAAGCCCTATTCTACGCGAGTTCATGCAGGTTTTTTCGGCATCAACAGCAAGATTATCTAACCTCCTGGACTGTAGGTTGCACAGCCCCAGCCCCCTAAGCCCGAGGCTTGAAGTGGGTCCTTTAACGGGTGTAGGGTTTTGGGTTTTAGGCTTCAGGCCTTCGGGCGCTTTATATCCCCATTTGAATCGCAAACCCTTTGAGGGGATCGGGGGGGTCCATCATTGTGACATTTGAGCCGTAAGTACCCAATGGGCTCATAGAACTACCCTGTCCCACCCTGAAGCTTCAACTAGGGTTTTGGGTTCAACAGCTCCTGGGGTCCTTAGTTACCTCTAGTCTACACCCTTTTCCTACCCATACGGACGCTAGAATTCCGCCAAAAAGGCTAAGGGCACACATGGCTGCCTTTGACGCCTTGCATCATAGGTGCGATGATAGAAGCAGGGTTTAGTGTCTTTCTGAGGATGTTTCGGACCTAGGGATCTAGGGCTTGGGGCTAAAAGAGGAGTGCTCCAAGGCCGCATAGCACCTACTACACGTGCCCCTGTAACCCTATACCTTACACTCGACTAAATTCGATAATCTAAGATTTAATAGTAATAGTAACAATGATACTAGTGATAATAATAATCCTCAGATATTTTTGCCCAAAGCGACGAAGCCCGGCAAACCCGCACTTCCTCCGATACCCCGCGAAGGGCAATGAGGTGGTCTTGGGGTTTAGGGTTTCGGTTTCAGTGTTTAGGGTTTAGGTTTTTAGGGTTTGGGTCGAACCCCCCAAAAACCGTTAACCCTAAACCCTAAACCCTAACCCTAAACCCGTTTAGGTTTCCCCTTTAAGTCAGCTTATAGGATGGTCTCTGGAACCTCACAGCCCTCAACCTTGTATTACATACGGGTAATATTGGGATATTGGGGTTATATAGGGGTTATATAGGGGTTATATAGGGGTTATATTGGGATAATGGAAACGAAAATGGAAACTACTGGGATTACAATTAAAGTTGTTCTATGGTTTTTAGACAGGCACACGAAGCCTTGACATTGACACTGCGCAGCCCAGACACAGAAAACAACACCTTGACAAAGCGTGGCAGTCAAAGGCTGATATGAAGCCAAGAGCTATCTGTTTTAACCTCAACCCTAAACCCTGAAGGGTTTAGGGTTTAGGGCCAGACACCATAGTTTTAGGCTTTAGTCTGCAAAGCAGAACAAAGCAGTACTCTCTAAACCCCAAACCCTTAACCCTACACGCGCCACCCTAAATCCTAAAGCCACCAAGCTCCTCATACTAAACCCGAAATCCGGAATACCCCAAGACCAAAACCCTGAAGCCTTAAACCCTCAAACCGTAACCCCCAAATCCTAAAGCTCTGAACCACCAAGCCCTAAATCGGAAGCCCAAAGCATAAACCCTTGCCAGGTGGAAACGTGCGTGTTCACGAGAACCCAAAACTCAAAACCTTCAAAACCTCCAATACTCTAAACCTATGCACCCTAAGCCTTCAATCCTACATGCAAAATCCTGTTTTTTAAAGCCCGGCTTCCAAAGAATAGTCTAAACCCGAAGCCTTAAACCCTAAACCTTAAACTCCAAGCCCTAACGTGGGAGAGAAGCTTTGCCTGGGCCCTGGGAAGGCAGCGCAAGCGCCGACGAAGGCCAGGGGCCAAGAAAGGGGGTTCAGGGTTTAGGGTTTGGGTTTTAGGTTTTAGATTTAAAGGTTCCCTACACCCTAAACCCTTTAGGGTTTAGAGTTTAGGGGTCTAGGGGCTAGAGGTCCAGTGTTTAGGTTTTGGCGTTGAAGTTTCAGGTTGAAGGCTGACGCTTTAGGGTTCAAGGTTTTAGGTTTACTACTTAGAGTTTAGGGTTTAGGGTTTAGGGCGTGTGGGGCTTATAATTGGGTTATCAGCGCTAAATGGATCCGCAAACGGTAAACAGTAAACCGTGAACCCAAAACCCTCCCAGTTTAGGGCACGCTTAGGGTTTGCGACTTCATGAAGGACCTTCACTTGGGATCCTTCTAGCTTATGGGGGTGAGTGTGCGGGCCACCTGGGTACATAGGGGGTATATAAGCCCCATATATGAGGTGGGTACTTTCTTGGGTGTCCCCACAATAAGGGTTATAGTATCTGAGGTATATATTGGGGCTCCTATTGAAGGAAACTGCCATACATATATATATATATACACACACAAGGTAATGATGGGGCTAGGGTTTGCAGCGAACCCTCGTCGTACTTCTTGAAAATGGGGGACCTTAAATCCCTCTAAAGGGGTCGTTGGCCAGGGTTGGAGGTACTTACCATGAACATCCAATTAGGGTTTTAAACCCTTAACCCTAAATGGTAGTTTCCCAAAATAAGGGCACCCCAATATAGACCCTAATATACTAGGATCCTTATAATAAGGACCCCCAAAAAGGTATCCCTAATGTTGGAAACCTTCAAACCCTAAACCCTAAACCCTAAATAGGGTTTAGATGCCAGAGCCGCTCGCCTCCAACGCCTCAGCGTGCTCTCGGCCCGAGGCGGCGAGGCGTAAACTTTCGACAGATGATTCACTAGGGTTAAGGGTTTAGGGTTTAGGGTTAAGAGTTTAGGGTTAAGGGTGTAGGGTTTAGGGTTAAGGATGTAGGGTTAAGGGTTTAGGGTTAGAAGTACCCCTAAACCCTAAACCCTAAACGCTAAACCCTAAACCCTAGCTAGTCTCCGGGGTTCTGGTAGGTCTGGCTGTCTTCCTTGGAGTTCTGTGCCAGGTAGGGAATGTCCTCCGAGGTTCTGCTAAGGTCTGAATGCCGCTGAGCGTAGTTTGCCCAGGACCGTGCAGTAATGCATCTTCGTGGGCGTGTGCCATGGAGAATAGGTCTCATAAATTAGTGTGGGCCCCTGATCTCGAGGCTCCCTATGCATTTTAATATAGCCCGAGCATGCCCTTCAAAATGCTAAGTGCCCGAGCCCGAAACCCCAAGTCCTAAACCTGAAGAGCTCATATTAGTGGCCATATTACCTTCAGCCTCCACATACCCCTAAACTCAAGAGACCTTCAGTTTTTGGGTTTCATATGGAGACTCGGATCAAGGCTGTCAGGGTTTAGGATCTAGGGTTGGGATGTATTCTTTAGGGTCAAAAGAAGGCCGAAGGACCCTAAACCCAAAACCCTAAACCCTAAACCTTGAACTCTAAACATGAACTTTTGGGAGCTCCGCCTCACCTTCCTCAGATTTTGTAAGTATTCTCGACAGAAGCGCAAAACATCTTTGAATCCTGGCCTGAAGGCCTTAGGCCCTGAGGTTTGGGCTTGAGGGTTTGGGTTTAGAGTTTAGGGTTGAGGGTTTAGGGTTTGCGGTTGCGGAACCTCCAAACCCTCATTTCCTGAAACTCTGACCCCTGAACCGCTGCAACTCCCGTCGGGACACTGCTAATACCACAATCCTGCATGGATGCTTATTCTTCGTGCTTTCTTGTATTCATGTACTAGGGTCATGCGGGGTCTTTAATATCAACAGTAGGGTGGGGGGATTGGGGGTTTAGGGGTTTGAGCAGGGACCCCTAAAATGGTATCCCTAATTTTAGGAAACCCTTAACCCTACACCCGATACATCCGCTGTAAAACCCTTGACTCTTTGGGAAACCCCCACATACTGAGCCCGCGCCTGCAGGGCTTTTAGTACCCGTACAAGCAGTATCACCTAGGTGCGCAATGACACGACGATGAAGTGGAAGGCAACGCCCTGGAAGGACCTGGTTTTAGGGTTTTCGGTTTGGGAAGATTATGTCGCTATAGTTTGAACTCCTAGTAACCGCTTAATAACCCCTATAACAGTCCCCATACCATCCCTTATATACCCTCCCTTTGAGGAGTACGGCTCACGAGAGGTTTGTAGGTTCCTTGTTACATGCAACCTCATAGCCCACTGAATTCACCACTGCTACTTGATCCAGTGGACTTAAACCCTAAGCCCTAAAGCCCAAGGCCCTATAGTCCCCGCTTAAGCAGATAGAATATGACTTTGGGTATATTATACTAAGATCCCCATATTCTATCTACTTAAGGGGCACTATACCCTCAACCATAAACCCTAAACCCTAGGCCCTAAACTTAAAAACCTTTGTTAGCAGGGAGTTGGGAGGACCGGATCGGATCCTTACAGCAGCCCCATGAACGTGAAAGCTTGCATTTTCTTTCCTGGTCCTTAGGGTTTAGGGTTGAGAAACTCCCACATCGTTTCCCACACATACTGCCATATAAGATGCAGTCGCTTGTGCACGGACGTGCCAAAGATTTCCAAAAAAGAACTCTACTTCTTGAGATCCCCATTTTTCTAGCACTTTCCCTATGTTGGTGAGTTGCTAGGGGCGAGGTCGTTTTTGTTGCTTTTTTGTTCGATTCGTCTTCTTGTAAATGTGCGAAAAGCTACAAGGGAGTTCCTCAAAGTATGGGTGCTCTGGCAACCCCAGGGACATGTTGGGGTTCAAAAGGAAGATGAAGGCTCCCTGGTAAGGAATATTAGGGTCTAGGGGTTTAGGGACCCAGCTTAGCCGAATTTTATGCACGACCAAGTCCGAGACAGAAGAATTCTTTTGCACCAACCCAAATACATTGCATCCGCTGACAGTAGCTCGGTTATGCTACTATATGTGAAAGGTCTTCTTCAACAAAAACCATGACGTCCGAAACCTAAACCACTAAACCCTAAACCCTAACATGATACTAAACGCCTTGACCGTTTCTTTTCTTGAGAAGTGTTCGCTGCTTCGTGCTCAGCAGCCTTAAGCCCCAACCCTAAACCCCAAACCCTAAACCCTAAACTTTAAGTCCTAAACCTTAAACCCTAAACCCCAAATCCTAAGCTCCATTGCCTGAAGCCTAATGCTTAAATTCTAGATTAAAAGGTTTTTGAGCGGGTGTCCTATAGGCAAGCCATGTTTCTTCAGCTTTCCTCAGCAACATGGAGCCCATGTGGTTTCCATATATAAAACGGACCGTACTATAGACCCTAATATATGACAATCCTTAGTACAAGAACCCCTCAAAACAGGATCCTGATTTTCGGAAGCCCTAAACTGTAGTTTTGTTTCGAATCTCCCCTCAAACAGCCTCTATTGCTCCTTTATGCTAACCTATAAGCCCTAAACCCTAAACTCTAAATCCTAAACCGGGCTTAGTGCCAAGGAACCCTAGGAAACTTTTGAAGTTCAGGATTCAGGGTTAGGTGGACCCCCACCCAGTAATAGGGATTATAGGAAATGTCCACCCCAAACCCTAAACTCTAAGCCGTAAACCCTACGCCTTAAACCCGCCACCCTAAACCCCAAGCCCTAAACAGGTTCGGGGTCCACCTGAGGTTTAGGGTTTAGGGTTTAGGGTTTAGGGTTTAGGGATGAATGTGAGGTTTGCTCAAGGCGGGACACGCATGGTTTTGGGTGTTGGGTTTAGGGCCCTAAGCCCTAAACCAAAAATTTAGATTTTAGATTTTATGCTTTAAACCCGAAACCCTAAACCCTAAATTAGATTTTGAATTCAAAGCCTTAAGCCCTAAACCCTAAACCCTAAACCCTAAACCCTAAACCCTACGTAAACCCTAAACCCAAACACTCCAGGGTTGAGGGTTCAGGGCTTGAGGTTTAGGGCGTGGGGTCTAGGGTTGATGGGTTCGGGCTTTGGTTAGGGTCAAGGGTTTAGGGCCTAGGGTTTAGGGTTTAGGGTTTAGGGTCTAGGGTTTAGGATCCTGAATTTGAAGCCATCCTGTGTCACTCTAGTTCTTGCGCGACTTTTGTGAGGGCCTTAGCCTAGATCCCAAGCCCCGAAGCCCAAACCCCACACACTGAGCCCTCAAGCCTGGCAGCTATCTACACGCCAAGCCTGAACACCAAATTCTTATTTCTACCTCGCCCTCAACCCTGAACCCTAAGCCTTAAACCCTAAACCCTAAGCCTAAGCCCTGACTCTAAATCTTAAACCCTAAGCCCTAAACCCTAAACCCTAAGCCCTAAACCCTAAACCCTAAACCCTAAGCCAAAGCAGAAGGAGTCCGCTGGCAAGAGCAAGGGTGGCAGCAAGGGCGGCAAGGGCAGCAAGGGCGGGAAGCCGGAAGGCATGGTGCTTGAGTTTTGGTGTTTAGGGTGAAGCA
>CAJNIZ010004435.1:102006-121929 GCA_905231905.1 Symbiodinium pilosum | reverse complement strand
ACATACGTACATACATACATCCATCTACCATCGGGAAGCGGCAGATGCCGACTTCGCGCTCGCATAATGTGCGAATTGTTTTGTCGCGGAATGCCGTCTCAAGGAGTGCCGGGTATGCGTGGCGAAGAAAAAGCAACCGCAAGCTTGGTAAAGAAGCCGGAGAAGCGTCAAGTAAAGCAGGATCCAGCCATGCTTCCAGACTTTCCCGTAAAGCTGCAACGTTCGGTGCGAGTGCTGAAAATACATCTAAAGTATATAAGGCCGCCCGCCACTAAAGCATCGGCAACATCATCTGGCACGGAGCCTGCTCGAAGCACCTCACGAAAGTCGTCTCCCATGACCTGCCAGTGCAAAGCTAAATGAGTGCAAGAAGTTGAATGCAAGAAGCGAAGAAGACAGGCGCATGAGGTGCAAGCACGCCTTTTTGTAAACGTGAGTGTGGTATGTAGGCAGCTAAGTCGAGCGAAGCAGAATTGAAGGCAGACCGCTGAAAGCAAGCTGGCACGAAAGCCTGAAAGTAAAGGTCCAGGGTAGGATCTCCAGGTTAGCNNGAGCTCTTTTACAGTGGGCTGCGGCGATCATCATAGTCATGGTCGCTGCTACGGGCAACATGTGATTGCGAATGAAACCAAGCTGTAACATGCATGACATGCAACTGGAAAATCAATTCAAACGTTTTGGGATTTCAACACCCCCCCTCGCCGGGTGCTCTTCGAGCACGTAGGCGTCGCTTGCGTGGAAGCGATGCAATGCAAGAAACGAAATCCTACGATCGACCGACGAAAGGTTGCCCCCCGTTTTGCAGTGTCGCCGCGTGGTTTGATTGAAGCGAACTACGGACAAACTACTATGTCCGTAGCTGGTTCGTTGCGACCGCTAAGCAAATCCTTACGACTGCGGCAAAAGCGTGCAGGCTACTTGTTACACATCAGCAAGGGTTTCATCAACTCACTTACGGAGGACCAAAGCCATGCTGGGAGTATCAAAGCAAAAAGTAAATGCGACACAATTCACGTAAACCGAGTTGGGGTGCAAGTGTGAACAGTGTATAGGTGGAAAGTTGTTGTGGGTTAGGATGATGCTTCAGCTACCCCCCCTGAACCCATACTGTCACACGTGCAATATGATATAATACAGAAACAAGAATGCGCATCAAACTAACAACGTGAAAACAAACAACAAGTCGGCCGTGGGTTTCCCCTTGCAATCGATGTGTTTGTTGCGCTGGATTGATCCAGTCACTTAAACACCGGGAAGAAGTCCGGCTTGATGCGTCTTGTGATGAAAGATAAAACAACTGCCTCTCAGCGCTTGCCTTTGGACTTGCCCTTCGCCTGGCCCTGGCCTTTGCCCTTTTGGCGCTCCCTGTTGTAGCGCGCCAGCTCCATCTGCTCATCGTGAGCGGCAATCATCCGATCCATGTTGGCTCGGAGCCAGTCAAAGTGGTAGCACTTGAACTGCGTGATGTCCTGGACCGGCGGAATCCTCCAGCTGCCTTGGAACGTGATGAGGGTTGACGTGATCCTTGGCTGATGGAACAGGAGCTCAGCGAAGTTCTTGATGTTGAAGAAAGTCCCGCCAAAGCCAATGCAGACATTCGGATCAGCTGCATCGGAATAGACTCCGTAGAAGAACACGGTCCTCGCCGGGTTGTCCTCGGCCGTCTCTCTCATCGGCGTCTCGCTGGGACAATTGCATGCGTCAGGCAGTCCCATATCTTGATGTTGGCGTTCGTCTGTCCGTCGGCCAACATATTCGCAGCGAACACCGGATTCCTTGTCGCACGCTCCTTTGCACAAACCAGATGGTTCCTTGCCGTCCTTGCCCTCTCCAAGGTAGCAGCCTCCGGGCTCCGCGGCAGCTTTCCGGTGACATCTTTGTCAAATCTGCGAACCTTGTGTTCGTGGTTGTGCAGATGTCCCGGAGGAGATTCTTCCTTGACATGGCGCGGAACCTCATGCTGGATGAGGAGACATGTGCCGTCCATCGAAGTCTTCGATTGCAGCCGAAACAGACGTGCTGGCCCACGAACACCACCGTATTGCATTTCTCGCAGTCATACGTCTGGCTTCGGGTGGCGAGGCTGCCTTTGGATGTTGGGTGTGCTTCTCTCCGGCATTGGCTTGGGCGGAGAGGCTGAGGCCCGGGGTTTCGTGCTGCAAACCGTGGAGAGCGTTCTGGCCACCTTGGCTGGGGGCTCAGCGATTGTCTCCATGGCGTCGTCGACATCCGTCTCCTCCACGTTGGGTTGGTTGTTGTAGCACAGGTATGCCTCCGGAGATGTCGCCGCCATGTCCTTGCCAAGCTGCGTCAACTCGACCGGGTCAGTGCTCCATACGGTTTCATCAGTTGTCGTGTCTATGACACCCAAGACTGCTCGAGGATGCGCGCGATCAACTGTTAGAATGCCGTGACTCACCATCCTAAAGAAGAGTGCGCCAAAATACATGGCGATTTCTGTGTCCGCGATGAGTTCGAATTTGGCAGCCGCCCTGACCCCGGACTTGTACTTCATGTCTTCTAGGGGTTTGTCCACGACGTAGACGTGGGCCTTGCCCGACTCTACTACTTCCGGTCCGCCTCCGACGAAGAAGCCCTGCTCAATGATTGCCATGGCCGAAATCCTCCCCGTGCTGTGATACAGGCGTTTGGGGAATTCACCTCGCGTCTCGAGCGGCTTGTCTGGTCCTTCTCACCGTTCGGCAAAGCGGCCTCGGCCTTGGGTCAAAGAATGACACCGCCGTCGCAGTAGCCAACTCGGGGTTGTTGTCGACGGCTGTCTTGCCGTGACCTTGGTTTGCACGAATCTGATAGGGCCAGACCGGGAGCTTGAGATACTTGTTGTGAGGAATGTTCGGCCCCCTGATGGCAAATCGCTCCTTTCTGTCGAACTTGAAGACGTCGATGACCTCAGCACGGGACCACTCCTCTTTTGTGTTGGTCCGCAGGTAATTGATCACGTCGTCAATATGGTCAGGTAGTGCCTCCTCTGATGATTCCTGAGAATCGCTTCAGCTCATGGAAGGCAACGCATCTGTTCTGGACTTTTGGCCATCCGTCGGGCGGGGCCTCGTAGAGGGGGCAGCGGTCCCAGAGAGTCAATCGCAAAGTCAACATCGACCTCTCTGCGAACGCTTGTTCTGGTCCGGCTCGGGGTCTCCCCCGGCACTCAAGGCGCTTGGCTCCTCTTCTGGCCGCTCTCGACAGATAGAAGTCCTCGATGGCATTGAGCTCGGGTAGGGTAGGGCATTGTTGGCCTCTTCTTGCGCGATGGAGGGACGCTCACCTGCGGCTCTGTTGCTTTCTCTTGCTGCCGAGAGGCCCGCGATCTGCTTGGAATGAATCTGCTCCACCAAGTCCGTGTTTTGGCCATGGGTGAAGTAATCATCCAGGTTGAACGGAAACGTTTCGGCAAGCCTTTTCAGGCTGCAATAATACCGCACGGTTGTCGCCTCCAGCAGGAAAATTTGCACTTCCCTAGCAAAGTAGGGTCCCATCGTAGTGGTCCTTGAACTCGGCACGGTCGAGCAGTTGTTTTATGTCGAGCGTGTGCACACTGAGCCGTCTTGCCTCGCCTGCGAAGTACTCGTTCAGGTCGTTGAATGCAGCAGGGAGGTGATAGACCGGTGCATTGTTTCCAAGCACAATACTGACGAAGCCAGAGCGTGGACGATTTCTGATGCCTGCGAGGACCCTGAGTGCCCGCTGGGTGCCACTGGCAATCTCGCGGATGTCGCCCTGGGCTCCATGCGCCTCGTCCCACGACTCATCTGGCATGTTTCTCGACAGTATGGGTCTGGATTGGCCTACCAGTTCGTTGCCCGACCCGACCACACCACCATGACATCGATGGCGGCAAAAGGTTTCCCGTTGCATCCACGAGCTCGTCCATGATGGCCTCGACTCTGCCGACCAACGCCCTCCCCATTTATCCTCCATGCGGACTTCTCCGTATCCTGGCTGGACCATGTGGGACAAGTACGCCTGGAAGGTGTCGGAGCGGCTGGTATGCTTCGGGTAGCGCTTGTTGCCGGAAACCGTCGTGAGGGTACTATCTGAGACGAGGATGATTGCTCGCTCCCCAACTTCACCTCAGTCTGGAGCAGCAGTTTGCGCTCTGTTCAATCCTGCGTTGGAGATGCTGGCAAGGGTGTTGAGGGCAGGCAGAGACCTTGAGCGTGACTCACGCGATCCGTCCAGTAGGAGTTTTGGAGTCACTGCCTGGTACAACTTGAGGAGGGTGTTGCCGTCTCCATCTTGGGCCCCCAAGTTGTTGGTCTCCGCCGCCAGTCCGGCCGTAATCAGCTGGCTCCTCCAGACATACTCTTCGTTGATGATCTCCAGCGGCTACCCCCCATCAGAAATCCCTCCAGGCATGATCAACGTTGACGCCAGGAGTGTCCACAACCATCAGAACTTGTATGTGGCGCCCGACACAGGCGTACCTGGCAGGATTCTGGAAGCCGAGGCAGATCGGCGACATGACGCCGTCATGATGAGGCAAGAGGAGCAGTCGGCAGCCGTACTTCGGGAAACCGAGAGTTGAGCAGAGCATTATCTTCAGAATGAGATGTCTGCGGCAGCTCTGCTAACCTGCAAGCAGTCAGAGGGCAACTCAGACAAGAGCTAACGAGCCAAACCGGGGAACTTCGGGAAAGCAAGCTTAGGCTCGCTAGGTAGCGGCATTTTCTTTAACAACCAGCGGCCTGCCACTTTCGCACGTTTCCTTCTCACACTTCTCCCGGTAGGTGCCGGTTTCGCGCTCTTGGTGCATGTATCCCGGCAGCTTTCCACGGAACATCCTGAAAACTGTTCATCAAATTTGGTCCTGCGTGGATGCGTAGGTCACATGTTGCGGCAAGCCCGACAAGGTGCATCGGAACCCACGGAAAATGTTGTAAAAACCAGCCTCTCCTGGAATTGAATTTTGCTGAAGCCCGGAACACAAGAAGTTGGAGCAGAGAAAATTCTCCTGAAACCCAATTTGCTGGGCGCCCGCCGTTGCAGGTCTAGGTCAGCTGGATTAGGGCCCACAAGCCTGAAAATGGGAAAATGTGTGCGATGCTTGTGCATTATGAACCCTATCTTCCAGTTGATGTCCGGTGTTTTTACTTGTGATTCTCAATTAATGTAAGCCCATTGAACCTTGGACGGAAGTATTCCGCGCAAGCTGTCAGAGTTTTGACCTGCTGAGCAAGAGTTGACGCCGCATGTAGAAGCCAGCGTGTCAGTATTATGTCAGCGTTTCAGACCTTTGTGTAGCACAGGAGCATCCTCATAGATGTGCCCACAACTACCCACAGCTAAGCGACTATCGTCAATGAACCTTGAACCGTAACCTTAAATCTGTTTGTCCAATCTAAATCTGTTTGTCCAATCAACATCCCTAAAAACAACCTAATAATTATGAAGCATCTTCTAAACTCTTTACAAAGGTTTATGCACAGGTCCTACTATGGCGCCTCTGAAAAGGAAGATGAGGAATTTTACTAGACTTCATAGAATCCCTACACCTTGGACCTGCACCTCAAACTCAGGCACACGTTGTCCGGCTTCCTTTCAGTAGATGCGCTGCGCGCGGCTCACCGCGCTGCCGGTCAAGCTCAGAAGGATTGCGGCGACGAGAAGGCCATCATGTCCCAGCACCATGGCGTGAGGGTTTCGGGTTGCGGGTTGAAGGAGGGAGTAGCATTCAGGGTCAAGGTTGTGGATGTAGGGCTTGGGGTTCAGGGCCGATGCTTTTTGACATTTCTTCGACGCGCACAAGCTTCGGGGTAGCAGCGAGCACCGTGAAAGCAGCAGTGACGACGACGGCCGCGACGGTGACGGCTACGGTGATGGCCAAGGCGTCGCAAACGCCGCACGTTTAGGAGACCAGGATGGTCGAAATTCAGGGGTTGAGTGCCGGGACTCATATTTTGGGGAAGTTGATTCCCAGAATTCTTAAGCCTCACAAGCTCAGCAGCGCGAATGCTTCGAGTGTGCCTTTGACCTCATCTTCCCGCGTGGTACGTGGAAATTCAAAATCGGGTCATTCTTGAAAACTACCATTCGACTCTTGCGTCCTGCTGCAGCACTGCAATCCTAAAGAAGGAACCACTTCAAATTTCGAAAATTTTTACCCTTACAGGAAGATTTAAACCTTAAACTCTAACCAGAAGACCTTCTGCGCTGACGCGCGATGCAATGAGTTTCAAATTAGTCAAGGCACACTGGGTAGCGCGTGGCAGACGTAAAGCCCTGAAACCTAAACCTTAACCCTAAACCCTGAACCCTGAACCCTAAATGCTAGCCGAAAAGCCTGCAGACACATTCTTTCAGCTAAGGCAAGCTTTGCAAGGGGCCGGCACACGGCGCCGATCCAGCTGCCCGCCTCACCCAAAGCGGCCTTCACTGCGTGGGCACTCGGAAGGTGAGCGTAGTGTTCAAAGCGTCCCTAGGCTAAGCCTTGAATGCAAAACTTTAGAGCATTACCCTAAAGATCCTAATCCCAACAGCCTTAGACCTAAGCTCAAAGCCTTGAATCTTGTGGAATCCTAAGCCCAAATCCTTATATCCTCAATGCTAAATGTCAAGCACATGCCCTACTGCGCCGAGAAGCCCTTACAGGGACGCTCGGGAACGAGAGCCAACATCATATTCCCCGGCAGCTGGCTGGAGCTCTGAGTTTAGGGCGTTTGGTTAGGGTTTTAGAGTTTTAGGGTTTATGGTTTTAGGGTTTTGGCTTTCAGGGTTTAGGTTTTTTGGGTCTAGGCTTTCCGGGTTTTAGGGTTGTGGGGCTGGGTCTAGGGGCGTATGTCTGCATAAGAAACCTCCAGGGTTTCCCGTCACAAGCCCTGACGGTGTTGAAGACGCATCGGGCCCCAAATCCCTATTCTGAGCCACGCATTACGGGTTTAGGGTACACGGTCAAGGGGTCTTTTGGAGTTCAGACTTTTGCTCATATGATCCGCTACTGCATACAATCAATCAAGCGTGTCAATCGAGCTATGGACTGCAGTCATGGTTGGAGGAGATCTGCAGGGGATGCCAACGGGCTATAGGGGAACCTGTTAGGGCTAGATTCCAAACCGTACAGGTCTCTTGCTGGGCTATCCATAGTAGGGCCTTCACTATTTTTGGGGTAACAATGGGGCCCTCACTGTTGGAAATACACATATCTCTTCTTCTGGCCAAGCATGCCTTCTGATGAGGTGGGCGCCTGGTGAGACTAGTGGAGGGGCACTCGCACAGTCAGGCAGCCAAGTCCGGTACGGGACGCTGGGCGCCGGTGATGGCAATTCGTCACCCTGAGGGCCGTTTCTGGCTCTGGTTTCTATCGGCTGAGAGGAGAAAAACATGAACAAGAATATGGAAGCTGGAGAAGTTTAGGGAAGGGTTTAGGGTCTACAGGGAGGTTTAGGGTTTAGGGTCTGCATACCACGATGTTTTAGTGTCCATTTTCTTTCTGGCTATGTATGGAAAAGCAGCTAATGTTATTGCATTGTGGGACACGGCAAACATGGGGACCCCAAAAGGGAATCCCAAGAATACAGTAGGAATACAATTTAAGAACAAGAACACCGGTAGGTATTTCCCATTAACAACCCCAAACCCTAAACCCCAAACCCTAAACTCTAAACCATCAAGCCGACCATCCTCCAGCGCATGTACGAGCGGAGCATCGACTGCTGTGCTGTTCAGCCACATGTTCTCGTTCTGCAAACAGTAGCTGCCACCGTTTTCATGCTTGCAACTTCGCACCGCATCTTGCTGGCTTGCCGTGAAGAAGTTAAAATTGAATCAACATACCATGAATCCCAGTTCTGGTAACCCCTTGTACGTTGTAAATGGGAGTCTCCAGAAATAGGGGGACCCCAATATAGACCGGATATAGTAGAATCCTGATTATGCGAATCTCCAAAAAAGAGCCCCTAATTTCTGGAAACCTCCAAATTGCTTCACAGCACACCATCTTGCGGGCAGGACCGGCTAAAGCAACCTGCAGTCTTCGCTTGTCACAGTGGTGCAATTGGTGAAGCTTCACGCGCCAAGTGCGGTGGCCCAGGAGCTACGGACTTCGTGAGTTCTTGAAGAAGAAGTTTCCCCATAGAATCCTCAAGCAATCCGCACATATCCTTGAATATTTTCGGTACCACTGTCTTGAGAAACTCCCAAAATTTTTGCCAAGCTACACTGTCGGACGTCGCCGGCCATTCGGTTTGTAGAGATACCCCTGGCTTCAAATACCTGCAGATTCATTGGATGTACCTCCATGAGCCTCAAGAACAAGAGCAACTCCAGGAAGAAGCACTGTCTCCAACCAATCAGGAGGCGAAGTGAGCACCTGCCAGGAATGTCTGATTGCAGCAAGGTCCGTTGCGGACAAGAGCTCGCACATTCCCAGCCCACAATCTCATACAAGAGAGCCTTTGCCACATCCTGCTTGAAGAACCTCCAGAAAGCCGCCAACGTCGCGTCGCTAATGTCTCTGAGACACAACCCAGTCGGGACTGCAAAAGCAGCTGCCCAGGCCAAGCAGAGGGACAGAGATGCAGAGCACTACTTTCAGTCCGCGTCCCCAAGCTCTCAGGCGATTCAGGGGAGCATGCTTCCATGCATTCACCATTCTGAAGCCCGGTCAGTTCAAACACTTTCTGGACTCTGCCAGGTCTTGCCTTGCAGGGCGAGTTGGGCCCCTTCCGTGAAGGACTTGGAGCCATGAGCATGGGCCATTGGAAACATTGAGCTTCATTCACTCAGTATTCATTTTCAGGTAGATCTCGGTGATGGTTGACATTTCTGAAGCTCCAAAATCAGCCGGGTCCAAAAGCGGCGACAGTTACGAGGATCGCGACTGCGACCCCCCTAATCTCGGTGACTGTCCACATTTGGCTAGCGGTTTTTTAGTACAATATGTCTTAATTTCTTCTTGATTTCCAAATGTTCTGTTTTGCCTATAGTTTAATTTCTCTTCTATCACTATCATTAATTTGGACTTGTGTGCAAAGAACGGTTGCGCTGGAAGGTTGCAGGCGTTGGATGGGAGGAATCTAGGTGCTTTTTTGGCCAAAAAAAGGAGGCTCTGGTCGCAGCATGTTCGTGTTTTCTGACGGGGCTTAGTGTTTAGGAGTAGAGCACGTGCTTAAGGGCAAACGACTGAAGCCCACAAAATTGTGCAAAGACATTCGCAACAGTGTATATGCATGCATCAAAACGTACAAACATTGTTGATTTTTTCGCTTGCCATGATTGCATGCTGAGCTTTCTGCAGCCATGACAGCTTCGATGCGTCGACGGGTTGGGTGGGACAGCCGTGTGGCGGCCCCAGAGGCCAGACCGGTTTTGGCAGTTTCTTCATTACGAATTGCTTGGATTGCAAACGGATTCCGCATGGATTTGTGCTTTGCATAGGTTTGGCCATGGGGTGCTGACGTATCTCTCTCACTCATGTGATGCAATACCTAATGCGAGAAGGTATGCACAACGGAAGGTTCTTGTACAACATTTTGCAATTTGGCCAGTTTCCGTCTTTTGGAAGCAGCATGTGCTGCAATTAGATGCACGTCACACCCAAAATCAACTGTTGAACCCGGGAAGAGTTTGGGTTAAAGTACCTTCAACGCAAGCTTGGGATAGAAAGCCAGGTCGCGAACCCTTTCAACGCTTTCCTTTGCATGTTCAAGCGAAACTTATGATGAAGTTGTCGGAACCCGAGCCAATGTGCGAAATCCTTTGCGAAGCAGCCTCTTTCATCATGTGCGGGTTTCTTAAAATTAGGGGTATCATTATTTTGCGCCAGTCACGGGGTTATCATTGGGGTCAGCTCATTTAAAACATTTGAGAAATGCACAGTCTTGTCTGATGCAGATAAACCAAGCCGGCTGTTGATGTCTCTGTATTGTTGCGCGTCCACTGCTCAGTATTGGAATGTGAGACCTTTCACCTTGTGTCGGAAGCTGCCCATGTTTGCCTATGAAATGACGCACCGTTGGGGGGCTTTTAGATCAAACTTGCTTTCCCCGTTGAGCGTCCAGCGTATGATCGCAAAGTCTAGGATGGGTCCGGCTGCATAAATGCCTAAAGTTTGCAGGTCTGTTCAAGTTTTTAAAATCAAGCGTGTCTGTGGCCTTGATCGTGTTGAAGAACGGCATCCTGTGGGCCAACACCAAGTTCAGCTGCGCAGTGAAGAACTTGATGAGCACCCCAGTGCTTGACAAGCCATGGGACACATGTTCACCTTTCATACTTGGAGAAGACAAATCTCAAAGTTTGGCACCGCAAAAACCGGCAGGAAGCCACAGTGCAATTCTCCGAAATGGTTCCGGCCAGACGACAAAGCTCCCCTGCAAGAATGTCATGATGGTTCAGTCGGGAACGAATGTGAGCTTGCAACCCTGTGCCATCGGTCAGCTGGCGGTAACAATCCAAAAAGCAAACTGTGAGCCATATCGTGGTAGTTCATTAGTATGACAATCAGCGTAGGTACCCAAAAGTGCGATTGCCGTGGTAGCTGTCTGAATCTGTTTTTCATGCCGAAGCACATGACAACTTTGACAGGGCTTTGTGACATAGAAAACAGTATCACTTGCCGGGTCGACAAATCAATCTCAAGCCATGTGCCATTGAAAACTTGACAGTTGCCTTTCATCAACCTCACCCCCACAATAAGGCAATTAGTAGTTTCCATTGTCTTTTCCATTATCCCTATATAACCCTTAAATGCTATACCCCTATAATCCCTGTATAACCCATTATAGTAGTTTCCATTTTCTTTTCCATTATCCCTATATAACCCTTAAATACCATACTCCTATAATCCCTATATAACCCCACTATAATTGTTTCCTTTTTCTTTTCCATTAACATTGTGCATGCTGAGCGGATACAGAGCTTGCTTTGCATGACCTTCGGGCTTACGTCTTTGCAGAGAAATTGTTGGGGTTTAGGGTTTAGGGTTTAGAAGGACAGTTGCAGCCTGGACAGAAGACATCAACGTGTTTCTTGAATTTCTTGCCCTAAACCTTGAGCCCTCTACGAAGCGTGAACCCTTGGACCAAGCTTGTGTGCTGTGTGCAGGTGCGCCAATGAGTGTTGGTACCTCAGCGGTAGCGCAGTGCTTTTCAGAGCTCACCCTGACCAGAACTGTCACAAAATGACAACAAGAGTGCTGTTAAGTAGGGGGCAAGGGAGCAAATCCAACTCGAAGCCAGCATATTTTCCTACAGATGGGGGCGGGGCTAGGGTCTAGAAACCAGTGTTTTCTGGAAAGTTAGGCTTGTTTGGGGGTTGAACTTTGAGCTCCACTCTGATAAGTGAGTGTTATCCAACTTATTGGGGGGTTCGAGGTTTTAGGGTTCAGCATTCGGGGTTTAGGGAACTCTTGCTTCCGAGCCGAAAGACTATTTATTATTCTCATGACGGTATTGGAATGAGTATCATATGAGCCATGAAAGGGGTTGATGTGCGGAATTATATATACTATAGGGGTTATTAAGGGGGCTACTAGGAGTTTAGACTATAGCTCGCATTATTGGTATTAGTATTATAATTATCACTCTTGCTATCCTCATTCTTGCTATATCCTAATCATTGTTACTAGTCCTATGGCTAATATTTCACAGCTACTGCTACAACTTCAGAGATCACGTCCTGGTCTTCTGAAGGTGTGGCCGTAGATCCCCAGCCCCTGCCTCTAACCTCCAATGCCTTCTGCATTCTTCCACCGATGACACCACCTCACGGTGGATCTCCTACCGCTTAATGGTGGCATGTTATAATAGGAACACAAACGGACCATATAATCACCATTAGCCCTTATAGTCACATTACTGACTGGGAGGTCCACCTAATGTATCCCCTTGGTGCAGACAAAGTTTTGTGGCGAGGGCTACGCGATTGCTTTCATTATAACAGCGAGTAGTCTGTATGTAATGTAAGTCCACACCTAAGAAGAATTGTAATCCATGATCATCAGCAAACCCTAAATCCAAAAACCTAAGAGGACAGGTATTCAGTGATCATCAACAAACCCTAAATCCTAAACCCTAAGCCCTCGGAATCATTGTATTCAATGATCATCCACAAACCCCAAACCCTAAACCCTTAGAAGAATGGTATTCAGTGATCATCAACAAAGCAACTTGCATCCTCCAGGTTGCTGGGGGAGTGGATACTTCACTCTACCCAGTGGCGGTCCTGATAGATGAGCTCAGGCACGGGAGGTGTGTCTTAGCGTTTAGCAGAACTGCCTACAGTCTAAACTCCTTATTGAGGGGGGGGGTTCTATAGGGGATTATATAGGAGAGTATTGTTTGGGGTTATCCAGGGGGCTACTTGGAGTTTGGACTATAGCTCACATGACGGATTCTCAGACGCTTAATTTAACGTATTGATGTGCTGGGATGGGACTGGACCTCGAAACAAGAGGAATTCTAGATACGGAATTTGACATGTCTCTGCTTGTAGGCATGACGATCTGTCGCTGAGGGTCAATGCTGCGCCTTGGCTAGATGAAGCAGACCCTAAACCCTAAACCCTAGTTCGGGATTTATATTGAGACGAAAGAAAATGGCAACCATAGGGATTATAAGGATTATATAGGGGGTATGTAGGGGATTTTAGGGGGTTATAGTAGGGCTATATACGGATAATGGAAAAGAGAATGGAAGCTACTATAGTATATTGGGTGATATGGAGATAATGGAAAAGAAAATGGAAACTATTAGAGTATACTGGGGTAGTAGGGGAATGATGAAAAAGAAAATGGGAGCTTTTAACGGAAATATGTGTAGTGTATGGTTTCAAGAATATACTTGGAGTACCCTCTTTGGCCCAATATGCTAAGCAACTTGGCTGCAAAATGGCATCTGAAGCTTCCTGACGACAACCCTGAATACAGTGGGGTTAGACGGAGATAATGGAAAGCAATTTAAACTATTATGATGGGGTATATGGGGGATGGAATATGGAGTATAAGGGGATTGTTGGACTCCAGTCTCCCAAGCCTAAACCCTGAACCCTGTAATATAGGGGGCTGAATAATTACCAACATAATGAAAAAGACAATGGAAACTAGTATAATGGGTTATATAGGGGATGGAATACTCATTTTCTAGCACCGCCGGGAGGCTGATCTCAGCCCTCAGCAGAGTGTTTTCGTATTTGTCCTTTATGGTTGCCATTGATTTCCCTCTTTTGCCGTACTTTTTCAGGGTTTTCCAGTGTTCCATAGGTTTCCACTTTTTTTTTCTTTGCGCGTTTTTATTGAATCCTTACAGATGTATGGCGAACACATGGAAAAGAGATGGGAAATAAAGAAAACTGGGACAATATGGATATCGAAAGCTGATAAAGCTGCATGCAAACGCCTCATGCAGAGGAACTGCAAGCCATTGAGCTTCATGTTTTTCCACATTTCCCATATAAGGGTTCAAGGCGTTTAAGGTTCAGGGTACATATTTTTCCGTATGCCAAATAAACCCCGGTTTCGTAGCCGTGGCTGGGATCTTCGCTGCGGGTTTACATGTTGTAAGTTTCTTCGGCCTTCTACTTGCTGGTTTGGGTTCTGCCGTTTCCAGCTCTGGCAGTGCGAGTTTTGTTTGTTCGGCATGCGGGTTTGTCTTGCGGGAATTTTGCAGCCGTAGTATGTTTTGCATTGGAGTGTGGTGTACTCGTTACGGTTTGTTCATATTGGCCACAATTTGTTTGTTGTGTGTGTTTTTGGTTTATGGCGTGTTTTTCAAGGTTCTCTGATTTCCCGAAATTGAAGCTTTTGCTGTACAGGTGAGATTCAGGATATCGCGATTTAGATCCCATGACATGATGATGATGTTGCTGATGGGTTCCGCCAAGCAAAGGAAAGTGACACCTGCAGCACCTGGCTGTGTGCCCTGCAGCCCTAAAGAGAAAAAGATATGCCTCAATGCTAAAACCAGACCAGCTATTGACCCAGACCGTAGGTAAGGTGGCGCAGAGTTTGTCTTGTGTGAAGCTACCATTTCGGACTTTGGATAATGAGAGCCCGAAGGAGTACCCAGGAATATGGGATTCCTTAGGTGGACCCCCTAACCAGTAATAGTGACTATAAGGGATAATAAGGACTATATTAGGGTCCTCTTATAGTCCTATTAAACCACTATTACAGGGTGGGGGGTCCTCCTAAGGGATTCCTCATACGGGCACCTACTTGCTGTCGGAAGCTATCGGCTCCCAGAGCCTGAAATGTAGGCGACCTTCCATCCTCGATCCTCCAAGATCACATGCGCACTTCCCGCCAAGGTTTCGCAGTTGGGATGAATCTGCTGGGGGGAACGTTAAGAACACCTATGTCATCATTAAACATCCTGGAAACCGAAAACCCTAACCCTAAATCCAAAACCCTTAGCCCCAAACCCTAAACCCTGAACCCTAAGCCCTAAACCCTAAAGCCTAAGCCCAAATGCTGTAGGAAGTTCTGAGATCGCGGGGAGCCAGGTAAGTCAGCTGGGGACGATCGCAGTTGCCTTGGGCGCTGAAAGGAGCGTGATCTGGCTATGCTTCGGGCGTAGGGTTTAGGGTAGGAATGGACAAGAAAATGACAACTACTATATTATGGGGGCTAGATAGGGATTATATACGGGTTTAAGGGTTATATGGCGATCTTGAAACGCTAGTTCCTATTTTCTGTTCCACTCTTCCCTGTATAGCCCCTATATAGTTTCTATATTACTATTGTTGCTACGATCGTATCTTTTGGTTATTATGGTGAGGTTGCAAGGCTTCTTCCCAGTAACAAGATTGTCTATTATATTGGGGTTAGATAATGGAAAAGAAAATTGAAACCCTAGGTCCTTTTATAGGGATCTATAGGGTTATACTGGGGGTTATATGGGAATAATGGAAAAGAAAATGGAAACTACTATAGAATATTGAGGATATGTGGGAATAATGGAAAAAAAATGGAGACTACTATAAATTTATGTTTGCATATCCTGCCACTCGACTGCAGAGGAACATGAACTTGTGATGCGGTCACTGAAACGCAGGTCATAATCTTGGCAAGCACGGACTCTATCAAGTTATTGCATGCAAACAACATACTAGAACTACACCCTATACCTCAGCATCCGCAAGTAGAATCGGAGCTTCTTGCCGTTGTCTGCACTGCGTCCGTCGCGCATCCGGGACTAAGCATAGAATTAGAGTGTAGGGAGGTGCGTTTAAAATGCAAGGTGGCGCATGCAATGGCAGGCCGAGAACTTTAGCTTGAATGGCTACCCCGGGATGAGTTACTAAAAAGACTTGCATTTTGCATTCAATCTTGTCATATCACATGAGTTGAGACTATAGCCGATTTTCATTCTTACAAGCAGCTCTGTTTGACCGCTAGGATGGGAACTTTTTCAGGGTTTGCCAGGACGCGAGATGAGCTTCTGCCGTTTCTTCAGGACTGAGCGGGTCCAGGGGAGCCAGTCTCGGTGAGGGCCCTCTCTCTCACCCCTCTCTCTTTCTCTCGCATTTCTGCATTCCTGCGAGAGGCGTAAAAACTCCTCATTCCCTTTATTTTGCATCCAGGAAATCATCGATGATGACGATGATGCAGTGGCCTCAGCAGCCAAGAGCTGTTATCCACACTTGAGTTTAGCATAGGATAGTTTGGGGGCTTTAGAGATCTGCTCAGTTGTCAGGTTCCCTAAACCCTTACCATACTTTGTGTTTAGGCTTCTTCTCTGAGCCATGTCATTGTAATTGCGGCACCGTTTACCTCGGCTGGGCAGTATGTACTGTACATCCAGGCCACGCATTGGAGCTGATTTTGCATTTTTTGTCGGTGACATTTCGATTCCTGACCTGTCCAGGGGGGTTCAGCTTGTGTATTTGCATGGTCGTCAGGTACCGGCCTACAAGTTAGTGCCTGGAGTAGTTTCTGGGTTTTCCCAGCTTTTGTATCAACCGCGAACCCAAACCCTCAGCATTGAGCGTACCATCCAGTAGACTTTGTGCAATTGAGCCCACGGCCCATTATTCTATATTGGTTGCTGAGGATGAAAGAGTGGATGTGGTGGTCGCTGAAGTTGGTAATAGTATCCATTTTCCTTTCAACCCCCCCCGACACATGCCCATATAATCCCATATATCCCAATATAATCCCCCCAAAAATCTCATATAGTCCCTTGCATCCTTGTACCGGCTGCGTCTTCACCCTACCATGTAAGCAGCACAAGGTCCTGGTGGCAATGGCAGAGCAGCTGGGGTTTCCAGCTCAGCTTATTACTAATAGTATTTTGTATCATGGTTATTATTCTTGTGATTATGATTATCATTAATATTATTACTGTTCTTGTTATTGTTATTAAAAGTATTCTCGTCATAATCAGTATTACAATTATTAACATGGCTGCATAGCACACAGAGGCACCGCCAATGCAGCGCACACCAAAGTAGTAAGATCCTCGTTCAACCTTCTTCAGGTCCTTGTAGTTCTAGTTTTAAAGGAGAAATTCAGAGGTCTTATTCAAATCCTGAAGCAAAATGGCTGCAGCAAAACTTGATAGCTAGAGCATGTATATATATATATATCATGAAAGAAGGACTTGCAAAAATCTGAAGCTGAAAGCGCAAGGAGAGGCAGACAAAGTATATCACAATAGATTGCCAATTGCGCTGCTGACATTTTTGCCCAAGCATAAGAGTTGTGCTGGCAAGTTCTCGCAAAGACCACCAGGACTTAGGTACTGGGAGAAAGGAAGGAGTTTGCTGATATATGTTTCTGTGGGTGTAAAAGCCCAACGGGTGGTTTTGCGAGTGTGCTTGTTCTGTGTTTGTCATTGCACCGCTGCCTTGGACAGGTCTCCAAGAAAGCGAACGCTATCACTCTGCCCCCTGCCCTCTTAGTATTATTACTGTTATCACGAATATGATTATTATTGCTATTATGAATACTAACCCTAAGGCCTAAACCCTCTTCCTATTCTTAATTTTCTTACCAGACGCGAAGAACAACCCCGCCGCCTAGGAAAGGCGTTGACCTTGTGGGCGGTCCATCATACTGTCACACTCTCATTGGGCCACTCGAGGCCGGGGCCTTCAGGAGTATGTGGAAACTCGATATTTTTGTCAGGTATTCTGGCATGAGATGTTGTATATACATTTTTTACACATTCCCTTTTTCCCTACTAACCCCTATATAAGGTTTAGGGGTTGGGGATGTTCAGGCCTTTCGACCCGAGGATCGTGTTGGTTTACGAGGTTCAGCAGAATCTCCGCATGTTTTTGAGATGGCTTGCTGGGTATCTTTAGTCGCAAACCTTGATTCCCCAGAAGTAAGTGTGCTGACAAAAAGGTCTCAGGATTAAGCTCGTCCAGTACCGGTAAGGCCTCCTAGGCTTCAGGTGTGAGGCTGTCAAGAGCTTCTCAGGCAGCTCGAGACCCGAAGGGAGGCAAAGTTAGGTCATGAGCCAAGCCCTCAGTGGGCAAGGAACGACAGGCTGCAGTATCTCTCTGTTTGTGCTCACACTGTGTCATTGTGCGCGCTGCTTCTACCTAATCTGAATCTCCCATGTCAGCGAGGAGTTCAGCCTGGACTGCTAAGACCCAAAGCCCGCTTCTCTTGTTGAAGTGCAGGGTTTGTTTAGGGTCTCAGGTTAAAGGGGGGTACTATTAGGGTTATATTGGGGATATATTGGGAGAATGGAAACGAACATGGAAGCTACTATATGATCAGGGTCCTCCACGAAAGTCCATAAGAGGGACTCAGCCAGCATTGACCGGCTGGGCCCTTGTAAGGCCCCCGCACACAGAGCAATGATTAAAACCCTAATCCCTAAACTCGAATCCCTAAATCTTAAACCCTAATCCCAAAACTCTAAACCCTAAACCCTAAACCTTAATCCCTAAACTCTAAACCCTAAACCCCAAACGCTAGACTACAATGTTCAAGCTTTGTGCTGAAGATTGCAGATTGCGGTCATCAGCCTTTGATTCACTCAGTTGTCCAGGCACGAGCTATGGGGCTACATAGGGCTTAGGGTTTAGGGTTCAGGGATGATAGAAAAGAGGGTTTAGGGTTTAGGGTTTAGGGTTTAGGGTTGGAATTATGAGCTAATGAGTCCTATGCTACTCCCCTATATAACTCCCCCTTTAAGGAGTTTAGACAGTTTAGACCTTAAACCCTAAAACCCATATAGCCCCCCTTTAGGGAGTGTAGAGTATAGCTCGTATAGCCCCAACATACTATAGCAGTTTCCCTTTCTTTTTTTGGTACTATTCCCTACTATAAACCCAAGATACTACGGGGGGTAAACCCTAAACCCTAAACCCTAAACCCTAAGCCCTAAACCCTAAACCCTAAACCCTGCCCTAAACCCGAAGCCAAAACCCTTCCCTGCGGGCAGGAGCTGTGCAATGTCGAGGAGCTGTTGGTGCGGCAAAAGGCTCTGGAGGCGGCACTTGGGGATACAATGCTTTTTTCCCAAGATTAGGGGATGCCTTTAAAGGAGGATATATAGGGGATATATAGGGTTTTAGGATCTAGGGCTTGGGATTAGGGTTCAGGATTTTCCTTAGGATAGGGGATGCCTTGAAGGGGGGTTATAGAGGGGCTATATAAGGTTTTAAGGGATTAAGGTTTCCCAAAATTTCGGGATACTTTTTTGGGAGGGTCGCCAGACTAAGGATTTTAGTATTTTGTATTGGGGTCCCATTGTTTAGGGTCTGGGGTCCAGGGTTTGGGGTTGAGCGTTGAAGGTTTAGGGTTTGGGGTCCAGGGTTTGGGGTTTAGAGTTCAGGGCTTAGGGCTTGAATGCCCAAACCCTTAACCTATGATGTAAATGCGGCTTGCAGAGCAAATGTAGATGGGAGGATTTTTTGTCGGGGCAAATCGGAAAGTGGCTTTAAAATGTAGTGGTTGGGGTCTATGAATGTAGCAACATGTGACGGTTCCCAAGATTATGGATTTCAATAATGAGTGTTATAGTATTTGACCCCTCAATCGAGTTCCCCTCTTCATGGAAATTACCATGCGTTGCCTTAGGTGAAACGTTTCAATGTGACTGCAAGCAATTCGACCCAGATTTAGATTTATTTCCTTGGGTCACAACTAGGCCGCGCTGGTGGGCCCATACAGAAAAAGTGATCGCTGCTCCAGGTGGGCCACTATTTGCGGTGTTGAGGAGTGTTTGGCGATTGTATTAGCGCTCATACAATTCATGACATTACGGAGCATGTGAGGCTGTGCACAATGACAGGGGGCTTTACAGTGGCATGAGTTACGAGGTTTCCTGAAGATCAGATTTGTCCATTTGTACTTGCGTCTTGACATTGGGGTTTACCAAAAAGGGTACCTTTTTGGGCGTCCCAATATTAATGATGAGTGTAATTCTTTGGGGTCTATATTGGGTCCCTTACTTAGGGATACTATATACATACTGTCCACAAGTTCAGAACATTGCCAGAGCTTACAGTAATATTCGCAGGCGCACACTCTAGTCTTCATCATGATGAGGCGAAAAGCAGAGAACCAGTTCCCGGCACATTCCCAATGAGGATCCAGAAGCCAGAGCTTTCGTCGCAAAACACAGACATTCCAAATGCAGGGACCTCATGGGCCGCGAGCCCTGAACTGAAAGTAGTCATTCTGGGGGTCAGTAGGGAATGAGGGAATATGTTGCATAGGGGTTATAATATAGGGAGTCTACTTTCTTGTTCCCTACCAACCCTGAGTAGATATTGGGTTCTTTGTTGAACAGCTCTAAGCCCTAAACCCTGAAGCCCCAACCCTAAACGTGAATACCTAAACTGCTGAAAGCCACTCTTCTTGAGCAGTCCATGAATTGTTTGTTGCTTTTGGGCTCTAGGAAGTACAGAAACCTTGAGCATGTTTAACATAATTTTTCATATAGTCCCACAAGTAGTGTAGATGTCCTTAATGCACTTGTATAGATGTAGACTCCACATGATGACTAA
>CAJNIZ010004435.1:81401-98125 GCA_905231905.1 Symbiodinium pilosum | reverse complement strand
AAACCCTATTATTTGATATATATATATACCCATTATGGCAACTCAAATTGAGTTCCTTAACAGCAACCCAGAAGAAACGTAAGTTTTTTTGTTTTCGTGTGTCAGGGGGCTGACCGGGGTGCCCGAGCGGGTCTGCTTTGAAGACGTGGGCTTACGAGCCGGGATGTTAAAGTACTCAAACCCTTAACTCCTAAACCCTAAACCCTTAACCCCTAAATCCTAAACCCTGAACCCTTAACCCCAAAAACCCTAAACCCTTAACCCTAAATCCTAAACCCTAACCCCAAAATCCCTAAACCCTTAACCCCTAAATCCTATGGTTCGGTGTTTCAGGCTTGAACTTCGGGTGAAGGGATGTCATTAAAACTTTGCCATGCTCATACTCCTTAGGGTTTAGGGTTTAGGGTGTAGGGTTTAGGGTTTAGGATTTTTTCCCTGCAAACTTGATCTTCATTGTGTAAGGTAATATTGGTATATTGGGATAATGGAAAAGAAAATGGAAACCCTAGGTCTCTCTAAAGGGATATATAGGTGTTATATAGGGGGACATATTAGCGAAATATTGGGATAATGGAAAAGGACAAGGAAGCTGCTATATTACATAGGTTTAGATCTTCATAGTTTGTGGCGTGTCTTGTACGGATTCCTCATTAGTCCTGAAGCTGCCGGGAACACAGACATTTCATTATAGATGAAGTCCACCGATTCAGGTTCAGACACAATCTTTTTCCTTGTTGATGACACTCTACAGTCTGGCCTACTTGAATTGATATGCATTACAGTCGGAACTATGGACTAGAACATGTATGGGTTTGGTCTACCAGTTGCATAAGTCTAACAGCTTCAGCAACATGACTTCTTTTCCCAACCTTGCAGGGACACCTGAAACCAAAGGCCCTCAACCATTCCACCCTCAACGCCTAACCTCATACCCCTTAAACCCTCCACCCCGAAACCCTGAGACCTCTAAACCCCTAAATCCCCAAACCCCGAAACCCTAAGACCAGGTTCTGGGATGCCTTGTCCTCACCAGGACGCTGGGCACTTGTACCGAGGTGTCTATTATTTATCATCTTCCTATTGTTTCTATATGGGTGGTTGTCAAAATTATGGTCCCTTTTTGGGTCCATATTATAGTACGGCACCTAATATTTAGGGTACCCAAAAAGGGACCATAATTTTGACAACCACCCATATATTAGTATTATGATTCCACTTTTATTCGACCCTTGAATTTCCATTCAGAATGTCGCAACCTAGCCAAGATACAAGGTCCCTCGCCAAATGGTAGATTCCCTAAATAGCCGGATGCCAATACAGAACCAAGATATTCACATCCTTATTAGGGGAACCTGCTACAAGGTATCCCCGATTTTGGGAAACCCTAATCCCTAATGCTATACATCCCCTACATATCCCCTATATAACGCGGTATCCTCAAGTTGGGGAGGCTGTCCTTAATTAAGCAGTGACCTAAACCCTATAAGACCTATGAACCTCTATACCCTAAACCCGAGGCGCCAGCCCAACAAAGATTGGCTGTGACCCCAATTGCCTACAGCTTAGTAGGTTATAGTTGCACTTATTAATTAGGCAGTAGCTGCTCCCAAGCTGTAGGTGTAGGGTTTGTAGTTTCGGGTTACATCGCACATCGCCCGACAGGAGTGATCGGCATACCTTTGTGTCCCCAGCCCAGCAGCCTTAGTGAGAATGTTTCAAGCTAGGAGTAGCCCTGAGAATTTACAGGGACTACAAGGGCTTGCAGGGATTAGGGATTAGCACTTTGAGAGAAGCGCTGGTAGCGAGCTTGTGCTTTGTTTTTAGAACCCTATGCCATTAAACCGCCACTTGCTTCTTTGATGCTTTTTTGCGAGGTGATGAAAGTTGAAGAGCTTTGAGACGTGCAGCTTGACCTTTAGCAGAACGTGAGTCAATGAGTCCAAACACTGAGTCTTAAATCTGTGAACCCTAAACATAGACCCTAAATCGTAAACTTAAACCCTAAACTCTAAGACTCTGAATCCCTGCCAGTGCGCATTCCAGGGCCCCGCGGCCCCCTAAGTAACAGCAACCTGAATTTTGCCGCCAAAAGTCCTGAAACCCTACCGCTACTGGTGGTTTGTGGGGAATAAGGGAATATATTCTATACGGATTATATGGGGGTGTTCTCCCCTTATTCCCTATTCATCACCAGAAAGTACAGCCCTGAAGCTTGAGTGGTACAGGCCTCAGACCTTCCAAGGCTTGAGAGAGAGTCTCCATGCTAGAGTTTGGCTCGAATCTGTCCGCCCGCGCTGGCGTTGTTCTTGCGATTGCCGGTGTAATCATGCTGAGTCGCCTTGCTGTCCTCGGGGTGTTGCTTGCGGCTTTCGCGCTTCTTCAAGGATGCGGTATGCCAACCTGTGCTGAGCTTGGAAGTGGCGTCACAGGTCGTTCCTCATGCCAAGATGCATGCACAGAGGCTGGTTATCATTATGGTATCAAGCTTAACGAAGTGACAGATGCAGGCGGGCAAGCTCGAAACCAAAGCCCCCCAATCGAGCTGTTTCTTAGTTTTCAATGCTCCTGTGAATGGTAGTTTCCCCAAAATTGGGAGACCCCAATACAGACCCCAAAAGAATCCTTATTATCAGGACCCCCAAATGGTACCCTTAATTTCGGGAACCCACCCCCCCAACTGTTTTGGGCTTGTCTCTACACAGCAGCCAGAGTGACTTTGAACATGGTGCAAGGCGGAGAAACAAGGATTGCGTGCGACTGCAAGATGAACGGCATCGGCCAATTGATGAGAATATGCTCTGACATAGAATGAGCTATAGTCTAAACTCCCCTTGAAGGAGGTTCTCTAGGGGATTATATAGGGTTATATAGGATTATACAAGGTTTAGGGTTTAGGGTCTAAACTCCTTATAAGGGGGTTCCATAGGGGATTCTACCCTATTATAGGGGTTATTAATGGGGGATACTAGGAGTTTAGACTATAGCTCCAATGACTGCGCGCTGGCTTCGCAGCCTGGAGGTGGGTGTTGGGTTTCTAAACCCTAAACCTAAAACCTTTAGGGTAGCCCCAATATGGTATAATGGACAATAAAATGGAAACTACTACATTATGGTATGATCCCTATATAACCCCAAACCCGAACCCTAAACCCTTAGGGTTTATGATTTTCCCCTACCCGCAAAGAGGCATCCGTCTGAAACAGCGGGACTCTGCGATGGGTTTTGGCACTTCAAGGTCTGGGCTTTGAGCGCAGGGGTTTCAGATACTACAGTGGCTTCCATCTTGATTTCCAGTACCCCAATACGGTATAGTGGAAAATAAATTGGAAACTACTATTTTGTAGTATCAGGTTTTTTGTAGGCCTCCTATGTTACCCCTAAAAATACCCTATGATCCCCTAAACCCTAAACCCTAAATCCTCAACCTCATACAACCCTAAACCCTATACAACCCTAAGCCCTGTAGCCCAGGGTTGAGAGTTGACGGATGCGGGGTGGGGCTTGAGGTTCGTAGATTGCTGGGGCCTGCTGAGCCTCCGAAAGCCGTGTTTCCTATGAGCTTTGCTTTTGCGCATCTTCAGGAAGCTACAAAACAGGAATATAAGGGAGCATATTCCCTATAGTAGCCACGGCCTAAGTTTAGGTCGGGGGGACCTATAGGACATATATATCGGGGGTATAGGGGCACCTACTTAATTTAAGGGATAAACTGTTACTTTAGTCCGGGGCTCATACAACCCCCCTCTGCTACGTTCCCTTACATTTCCTGCTAAGAACCCGTAAGAAAAGGTGTTTGATATGGGTGGTTGTCAAAACTGTGGTCCCTTTTTGGGTCCCGATTTTAATATGACACCCAATATTTAGGGTCCCAAAAAGGGACCATAATTTTGACAACCACCCATATGTGTGCAGGTAGGGTTGCAGGGACCAAATGGCCCAAAGCCTTCAGATGTCTGCAAAGTCTTTGGGGTTTTTGGTTTAGGGTGGAGGGTTTAGGGCCAGCAATTTCTTACTGCGGTGCCATATCCAAGTGCTCAACTATTGTGTAGCTTGGAAACTTCCCTACACCCTAAACCCTAGAAAGCTTGCACGAAAATTGCTGTCTACTCTAATCCTGAACTGCAAGAAGTTGCAGAACTCTTGTTCCAGCCGAGCCTGGATGAGTTATACTTGCTGGGAACATATAATGTAGGAATTTTATCCCCTCATTCCCTACTAAGAGCCAGTAAGTATAGCGAGCTCCAGCGAAGCTCAAGACTCCTTGTAGTCTCTCTTGGGAAGTTACCCAAAGGAGCCCTAAAGGGATTCTGCAAAAAGATTCTGAAACCCTAAACCCCCTGGAGCCAGGTGGCCTCCATTCCCTTGGATCCGTTGTCTTGGACTTTGCGGAAAGCCTTTGCTTTCTTGGGACTTTCTCTTCACAGAGGGTCCCATGCAGGAGATGGCGACCATTCGAGACGCAAAGATTGCACAGCTGACCCAGCTTGTATGGGTCTTGTAGAGGGAGTAGAGAGGGCATAGAGGGATTATAGTTTCTCAAGCTTTGTGCTCCTTTCTGGGGTTGATTCAGGCCCGTCAATTTGAAAAAGCTCCTCTCTTTTGGTTGGACTCCTATACCTATATTATAGTAGTTTCCATTTTATTTTCCGTTATCCCCGAAATAACCCCAGTATATACACCATAATCCCTAATTATATAACCTCAATATAACCTGTATAGTATAGTAGTTTCCATCAGGGGCCAAGTTCGGAGAGTTTGCCTTTCCGTGTTGGGGTTATATACAGGTTATTGTAGGGATAATAATGGAAAAGACAATGGAAACTATTATAATATTGGGGTTAAAACGGGATAATGGAAAAAGACAATGGAAACCACTATATGGCTTTCTCTTTGGACGTCTGAGAAAGTCTTATGTGGTGATCAAGGCGTAGGAATAAGAAGTTTCTTTCCAGACGGGTTGGGAGTGGCGATCACAAAAGTCCACGTACGATTTTGGGGGTGAGGTGCTTCCATTTTGGCGGTTTCAGGATGTAATGGCGTCTAGGGTATGAGGATTTTGAGACTTGGAGGTATGGGGTGTGCTCTACCTGTATGCGGGTACAATCCGAAGACTTTGTCCAAATCGCGTCAGCGAGCTGCCCGGACCAGGGTTGTTTTCAAGGATTGAGGAATGCTTGGAGACCTCATTATTTGCTATATACCCATATTCTGGTTGCTTACTTTAAACTTTAAACCATCCATTAACAGCAATCCAGTTCTTGTTAGCTTGTGACGGGAAGGACGGGCTTCTTCCAATCATGGTCACTTCATTTGGGAACGGGCATACATCGAGTTTCCCCCTCGTAAGAGCCTTCCTTTACTTGGGTTGCTAGGACTGAAAGTAAGTTACCAGAACCCGAAGCCTTCAGACCTGAACCCTCCGACCTTGAGGCACGAAGTCCTAAGATCTGCCAGGCTGTCAAAATGTGGGTTTCCCAAAATTAGCGGGTACCTTACTGGGTCCCCATTTTAAGGATTCTAGTATTTTGGGGTCTGTACTGAGTCCCCCTATTTCAGGAAACTACCAAATCATGGACCCCTTAGAAATTAGAATGCAGCCCTTCAAATTGGGCGCTAAGGGGGCCATAATTATTTCCAATCCCCTAAACCCTAAACCCCAAACACCAAGCCCTAAACCCCAACCCCTAAGCCCCTAAACCCTAAAGACTAAACCCCAAACCCTAAACCCCTAAACCCGAAAGCCCTCTAGCCGTTACTGTAGAAAGATTCAGCCACTCATCTCAGGAACTGTGCAACACAGCCGAAGGTTCGCCTCGAGAAATGCAATTTGGCCTTCGGGTTTAAGGGTTTAAGGGTTTAAGAGGGTGGTTAAGGGTTTAAGGGTTTAGGCGTTAAGGGGTTTAGCGGTTAGGCTTCATGGGTTTAGGGGTTTAGGGGCTTAGGCTTTAGGGTTTAGGGGTTTAGCGGCTTTAGGTCTTGGACTCAGAGCAAGGTTGCACTTGTTTCAAGGGTAGGTCCAATGGGTAATCGCTAGAATGTAGTAGTTTCCATGTTCGTTGTCCCTGTATAACCCTAAAATATTCCCTGGGTAGGAGAACAAGTCCCTAAACCTTAAACCCTAAACCTTAAAACACTTAAACCCCAAAATCCTAAACCCTAAACCTTAACCCGCTGGTGAGCTGCAGACCCAGAATCATGGTGGGAAAGCTTTCTGTCGGAGACCAAAAGGCTCGGTTGGAAGTACTAGCCAAAGAGTTCTGGTCAGGATGTTGAAGCCACTAATTGCGTCTGCTTAGTACTGCCTATAACCTTAAACCCCTACATAATCCCTATATGACCCCCATATAATCCCTATATAATGCCTATACGATCCCTATAGAATCCCCATATAACCCCTATATAATCCCTATATAGCCCTAAACCCCTATATAACCCCGACTCTCAAGCACAATCTCAAGACACGGGGATTTTCAATCCTAACCATCTCGCTTCCCAGCTACAAGCGCGGATTCCCCCCAAAAACACGGGGCACCCCAAGCCCCTGCGGTAAGAACAACAATAAGAATAGCAAAAATAATTGTAATAGCAGATAATAACAATAATAGTAATAGCCAATAACAGCCGTAACAGTTATGTTTAGAGTAACAGTAATAGTCGATCATAATAATAGTAGTGGTCATCGGCCCAGCGAGCCAAGGTTTCGCCTCTTTTCGCCTCCATTACGGGCGCGATAGGCCAAAAAAGCTTTGGAATATGTTGCTGAGTTTTGATCTGCTCCTCTTGCTGTGGTGTGCTGCTTTGCAGGAGGCTGAGCCATGGCTCAAGGTTTTGATTTTCCCCTGGCGTATTACAAGCGTGGACCTGGCACTCTCACTTCAGACTTCAGTATGCTTCTACGCACGCACTTTTCAAAACCCTAACCCCTAAACCCTAAATAGTAGTTTCCATTTTCTTTTCCATTAATCCCTATAGAACCCCTATATACTCCCTACATAATATAGTAGTTTCCATTTTCTTTTCCATTAATCCCTCTAGAACCCCTATATAATCCCTACATAATATAGTAGTTTCCATTTTCTTTTCCATTACTCCCAATAGAACCCAAACCTCTAAACCGTAAATCCTGAACCTTTGCTGAGCTTCATGTCTCTCGACTTTGTCCTCTTTAAGGTTCAAGCCTTACTACCGGAAGGACAAGGGTTTAGGGTGTTAGGGTTTAGAGGTTTAGGTCTAGGGTTTCAAGTTTAGGGTTGGGCTTGTGTGATGCGAGGTAAGTATGAGTTTCCTTAGTTGCCAGCTTTCGTGTTGAGTGTTGTGGCCTGGGACGATTTGTTTCTTGCTTAGATCCCAAAGTATCACCCTAGACCCTGAAACCTAAGCCCCTAAACCCTAAACCCCCAAGCCCTAAAACCTAAACCCGTTTGACTCCGCAAGCCTGAAGCTTGAAGCATCCTGACCCCAGCTCAACTGGTATCCCCACGATTCCTGTTGCTTGCAAACAACGTGAGGGAAATTACTGTAATGGGGTTATATAGGGTTTCGGATGTGGAAGGACTGGAAAAGAAAATGGAAACTATTATAAGGGGTTATCTAGGGACTACTATTTAACACGATGGTGCTTAACTAGGACTGAGTAAGGGGCCACGCGGTAGAAAGACCGAGCTTTGTTGCGATGGTATAGAGAGACCTGGTTTTGTGGAGCTTGTGGTTTCTGGATTGCTGTGAAGGAACTTAATTTAAGTTACTGTTTTGGGGAAACCAGTTTAATTTCTACATATACCCATTATGGTAACTTCATTTCAAGTTTCTTAACAGCAGCCCAGTTCTTGAGGGCACAGGAACGTTTCCGATCCAGCGTAGGGTTCGTGCTGAGGTGTCGGCGCCCGGCAGCCGGCCAGAACAATCGTAGCAGCAATATTGGCCCCGAACACACGCGAACCCCCTGGTCCTAAAACCCGGTACCCTAAACCCAACCTGAAACTCTCTCAGCCTTGAACCCCAAACCCTAAATCCTAAACCCCTGAGTCTTAAGCAAGAAAACCCACATACCCAGAGTCCATGATGCCCCTAGTTTGCCAAGGCCGAAATCCGACCGAGGTAGCCAGCGAGGACATCTCTCCGCCTAGACCGCATTGCTGTAAAGGAATTTAAAGTAAGTTACCATAACATGGGCATATAGTAAATCATAGGCTTTCTGCTTTCCTTATTATAATGGTAACTTGCTATAAGTTCCTGAACCGCAACCCAGTAGACTTTCAAGGGGCCCTGAGTCCGGATTTGATTGAAGGGGTTAGGTTTGAGAATCTGGTATCAATGGTTCATTGGCAAGAGGTCTTTCTGAGGACTGTCCCTAAACCCCAAACCCTTCAACTCTAAATCCTAAACCCTATATTCTGGCTTTGTTGGCTCGATCCACCGGTGAGGTTCAGGATCGATGCTTTCTGATTATTGTTTGCAGGGATTCCGGTTTTGGCTTTAGGTCCTGACTACATAGCTCCTCAGAAGGTCGCAGCGTTCAGAGTAAGGAGTGTGTGGGTTTGGTGCCGATTCGAGCTTTGTCCATCGTGTCAACAGCGCGGCCTTCTGTACTGGGAGTGGACCAGAGCTCATACGTGTATTGGCAGGTATCTCAGGTCTTGTTTGTTTCGCTGCCAGCGTGCTGTAAACCCCCTTCATCCAGGAAGAGGAACAATAACAGAGGGCGGGTCGTGCGGTGGGTTGGACCTCGAACCCTTGGGTTTCATTGCGCATTCTTTTGGAAGTCAGCCCGCTTTGAGCATGACAACCCCCTCCACAAAGAGGCAAAATCACATGGAATGTCAGAGCTTCAAAACAAAGGAGACCTGTGCTGGGCACAGGAAGGCATGTTTGAATGAACATTTCTACACAAGGTCACCTTCGGGAGTGAGGGCAGGATCTAGGGTTTAGGGAGGGTCTAGAAGGCGCGCGCGCGAGTTTGTGTGCATTAGCACCGTTGGTTCAAACGACCTCAAATTTACACCCTGAAGTGATATCTTGACCCCTGAAAAAAGGTATTAGATTCTGGAATGAACTTAACCTGAAGCCCTGACACCTAAACTGTTGCAGGACAAAACTTGTGCGGCGGAGTACAGGGTCTTTCGCAAGGCGAGCGCCTCTTCCGAGGCGCCCTTGTAGGGTTCTCCCGGAGTTCTACGCAGGTTCTATTTGCATGATGTATATGAGCTACTTAGGATTTAGGGTCTTGGATCTAGGGGTTTAGGGTTTTGCGTCTAGGGTTTAGGGGTTACTACTGTCAAAATTAGCCTTATTGAGGGACCCTTATCCCCCCCATACTGGAGAATCGCGTGGACAAGAGAATGAAATGGAAACTGGGATGTTTTAGGGGTTTCAAGGTATGTATACATATACATATATATATATATATGAGCTACTGTCAATATTAGCCTCATTAAGGGACCTTTAAGAGTGGAAATAGGGATCTGCTTTGTAGTTTAGTATAGTCCCTAATATAGTCCATAATGAGGAACCCATGTCCATGAATTAGGCGGTTACATAGGGGATTACATGGGGACCATTATAGAGCTTCTTTCGGGGGATACTAGGAGTTTCCATTATGGCTCAAAGGGGGAAAAATTGGCTGTAGGTCAGGTGGAGCCATTTTGGGTTCCGGGTTTGGGTCTTACTTTCTAAACCCAACCGGGACTACTTGGCAGGTGAACAGAAATGGTACTCCATATGTATCTTCTTGTATGTTGCGTGCTTTGGGGGAGACTCACGTGCAAAACAGATCCATGAACGTTTTTTTGAACATCGCCGCTTAGGTTACGAATGCCTCCAAAAGAGACTTGTATGTGATCCCCAGTGCATAAGGCGTGAGATTCAACTGCCTCACTGTTTCCTATAAATCACACGACAGGAGTAATCCATCTGGGACCATACAGACGCCGTCGAAGCACATTCTGCACTTAGTAGCAGGAGTTCACCCCCTCTCATCCAAAGAACCTAGAAACAAAACCAGCTTTCTGGCTGGGATCTCCCTAAGTATAGAAACAGCAATAGCAGAAAACATAGTAATAGTGATAACATCGCTAATAGCAAGTTTTTAAAGAAGAAGGGCCTGACAACAATTAGCAGGTTCCAGCTGCTGATGAGCCAGATGCTAGAATTGACAAGGACATCAGGGTTTTGGCTTTAGGGCTTAGGGTTTAGGCTTTAGGGTTTAGGGTTGTGGATATCAGTTACGTCAATTCTCCCTACAATTGTAGCCCGTAACATGGAGTTAATGGGGCCTTCATATACCTACAGCAGTCCCTATTCATGAGTGGGGGATTGAACCAAGACATCAGCACATCTTATCGGGGGTTGGTAGGAAGTAAGGGAAAAAACGCATATAGATTGAAGAGGGATCATCTTTCCGTATTCCCTACTAACCACCAGTCAAATTTTCTTTGCATGGAAGCTGAAAATCGCACGTTCATGCGAAGAGATCTTGTGCTTCCCAGGTAGATGTCAAGCATTTTAAAGTGTTTTTACATTGCGCGTGCTCGTTTGGCTAGTGTGGCCGGAACACTAGGTTCGGCACATACGCAGGCAGAGAGTGAGTCAGATGACTTTCACAACTCTTCCCCAAACCTACTGGGGGGATAAAAGGGAATAAGGAATATATTATGTAAGGATTTTGTAGGGATTCTCTCCCCTTGTTCCCTACTACATAACTACCAGTAAGCAAACGCTCAGTACAGATTCCCAGTGAAAGTAGTGCCAGGAGATCAGGTTCATTGTCGTGAGGCCGCCTCATGAGGCTCCTTGATGGTAAAGCACTGGTCGAAAGCATCTGGCCGGGTTTCAGCCGAAACCTAGATGCGGAAAGCATTTCAAGATGAGGGTTTTGGGCGGTGACAATTCTTTTGGGTTCTTATCATCGGGATACCGGGATACCTGTATCGATAGAACGTGTGTCATGTCCTGGGACGCCCCATGCCAACGGAGCTTGCGATGCAGATCTTACACAACAGCTCCACTAGGTGCATCTCTTGGGCTGCAAGTACATCTCTCACTCCTTGCTTGTTAGCCGTTCGTGCCCGAAGAAGCAGCGCAGATGATACACCTATCAGTTTTCGACAAGGTGTAGGGACTAGCATGGCAAAACTACGATGTTTTCAACCCTTGCATTCATGGTTTCAGCTTGTTCCACTGGACGCCGGAGGAGCTGAGTAGGTCAGTCTACACTTGGATCGAAGAACGCTGCGAGGGCATGCTCCTATAAAGTGGGATTGGAAGGGCTGCAGCTAAGTATTGCTGATACCAAAAATTCCTGCATGATCTCAAGTTTCAAGTACCTTACGGGTTGGGAGGGGTGGTATGCCAGCATGCTAGAATCATTCATGACTGGTGTTATCCACCAGTCTCACCATTTTCATGTCCCTTTGCAGCCCCTGCACAGCTACAATGTGTGCTACCTGAAAAACCGGCAGTCTGACCCACACCTTGAAGTCGAAAATATCATGCTCTACTCCCCTTTACCTTACTGGGGGCTAGTAGGAAATATGGGAACATAGTATTCAGAGTTTGTATAGGGATTGTATTCCCTTACTACTACTCACCCGCAGTAAGCTACTGCGCTCAGTAGTACAGAGCTGCTATCATGCTACCCTCATCCAAAGCTCACTTGTATCTGATCTTCTGGGTTGCTGTTAAGGAACTTAAATTCAGTTACCATAATGGCCTATAATGGAGAATCAAATGGAAAAGAAAATGGAAAATGAAATGGAAACTGGGGGAATATAGGGATTTAGGGACTCAAATTAAGTTACCATAATGGGTATATATAGTGAATAATAGGGTTTCCCCAATATAGTAACTTAAGTTAAGTTCCTCAACCGCAACCCAGTTTAGGTTTAGAGCATCTTCTGTAGAATGCTAGATACGCAACCAGGAAGCAAGGGTAGAGTATCCGCCTCTAGGCGCTTCCTCTACCTTTGCAAAAGGGGCCATATAGGGGTTGTGAAGGGACTACATAGAGATGATACAGGGGGTCCTATAGGAAAATATGGGGATCATGTATGGGTTGTATTTCCCCTAAACCCTAAACCCTAAACCCTAAGCCTTCCTCTACGGAACTCAGACCACCTCGTCTCCTACGGCAAAAGCCGTCCAAGAGCCGTTGCGAACAGGGCCGGAAATGGAGAGAGCTTTCCTTCGAAGCTGTTTGCAAGAGTGGGGTACTATGGGGTTTTAGAAAGTAATATAGGGTAATATTGGGATTGCATAATGTAACATAGGGATTCTATGGGAACCCTAAACCCTGAATCCTAAACCCTGACCTCCTAAACCCCTAAACCCAAAATCTTAAACCACGTAAGGGGTGATTCGCTCGAAGAGGGGCTGGGCTCGACGGTCAACTGGTTCTTAGTAGGCACTGCGGGAAAATATTACAGGGTTTAAGGTCTAGAGATTACGGTTGAGGTGTAGGGATTATAGGGAATAAGGGAATATATTCTAGAGGTCAGGGTTAGCAGGGAAGAAGGGAATATGGTCCCTTACTCCCTACATTAAATTAGGGGGCAAGTCTGATGCTCGGGCTTCATATGTCTGCCGAGTTCCACAATCGATCTCGCACCCTGAGCCCTAAAGCCTAAATCCTAAACCCTTGGAGATAGGATTGCACTGAATCTCCGGGTTCTCGCAGCTTGGAGATATGAAGTGCTACAAGTTGGGTTGCCCGTTCACGGCTTAGGGATTAGGGTTTAGGGCCTGCACGAAGACTTGACAAAGGCCGTGGTACAGATGATCAGAGAATGTCGTGGGGGCGGCCAGTTGAGCCTGCTTTTGAATCGGAACTGGGGACTTTGATAGGACTTTAGGGTGTCTTTTCCATTTCGATCTTTCTCAAGTTGGGTCTGTCATTTGATTGAAAGGGCGATGTTTTCTTGCATGTCCGAATCATCATTCACTAGCATCTGTCTAAGTTCAAAAGAGACAATGGTAGTTTCCCAAAAGAAGGGGACCCAAATACTGTAGTCCTTTTTACAATCACACCCCAAAAATGAACCCTTATTTTTTGAAAACCCCCAAAACTTTATCAACTCCAGTTTCCATTTCATGTTCCATGTTCTTTTTCACTTGATCTTCCATTACAGAGATTAAAAAAACCCTAGCCCTAATCCCTAAACCTCAAACCCTATATATCCCCTATATATCCCCTTTCAAGGCATCCCCCCTAGTTTTTGGAAAACCCCCATATGTAGATGTAAAGGCCACCCACGTGGCATCCCCATAGCCTGTTAATGGGGGCATACATTTTGGATCATAGATGCCCCAGAATTGTAAGCGGTTTCCCAGCGTTTTGGGCCCAGGGTTTAGGGTTTAGGTCCCAGGGCCTTAGGGTTTAGGGTTGAGGGCCTTTGGGTTTAGGGTTTAGGGCGTGCCACGATGCTCAATCGAGAGTTGATGGGACTCCAAGTTTGATGCACCTGGACGGTTGTTCAAGCGCATAGGTCACCTGGCACTTTTGAGGCCTAAATTGCACGAGCAGACTGAGACTGCCATGAACAATTTCCTGGCTTTGGTTGTGAGCCCTAAGCCATGTTCAAAGTGTTGTCCCCAGGGATAATGGAAAAGAAAATGGAAACTACTATAGTATATTGGGGTTATTTAGGGATATTGGAAAAGAAAATGGAAACTACTATGTTTTTGTATGAGAAAGGCGCACGCATCTTCGAGCTTTCGAGCCCAGTTTACAGTAAGCTTGCAAGCCTCAAGACTGCGCAGGTTCTGCAGCACTTGTGTGCCCTGATTAGCAGACTGTCGTCTCATGACTGGTGCAGCCGCGCTCGCTTGAATGTTCTCCAAACAGTCTTAAATAGAGCGTGATTCTCTGAAGTCTCTGACCCTGTTAGTTAGAGGGACACTATAGTGTAGTATAGACTACATTGTGACGAACGCAGGACAGGTTCACCTGGGATCATTAGCCGGCCTGAACATTTGGCAGTTCAGGATATCCACGGGGCTACCCTACTTGCAGCCCATTTGAGTCCACCTCTGTTGATACTAAAAATCACGAAAGCTCTTTGGAGGGCGGGGTAAGGGGGCTCCACGGACTGCATTTTCCGGCGTTGGGTCGGAGGGCCTTTTTGGGTTCGATTCTTGGGTGTTATCTTGGGGTGATCTTGGGGTGATCTTGGGGGGCTCTTGCGGGGCTCTTGGGGGGATCTTGGAGGGTCTTGAGGATTTGGGGGTGATGTTGGGGGGCTCTTGGGGGATCTTGGAGGGTGGATTTTTTCAGGAGGCTTTCGGTAGGAGAGTTGCAGTTCTTTCGATTGGCAGTGAGGCTGGGCTGCACGCACTTCTGGTCGTATATGGTCTGTCTCTTCGCATCCTGTCTCACCACTCCTGTCCGTTATTGAGTCTTCGTCCCAGCCCGTGGCTCTCAAGTCGTGCATGACCTTTGTCTACTAGATACAGTAATATAATTCCTAATTAGGTATTCGGTACTTGGAGTCACGCAGCATGTTTAGTATCCTCCGTATCTCATGCGATGCGGCAATACTTACCTTTGGTTAGCTAGGAAGGGAGGAATGGATCCTCATAGTAGTCGCTATATGGCCCATTATAGTAGCTTCCATTTTCTTAGTTCCCGGCTAACCGAGGGTAAGAATAAAGCTACAGTCCTGTGACAGCCCTGGCCCTCCAGTTGCACGTCTAGGTCTAGGGCCTTTCCTCGTGGCCCAAGTTACCCTAACCTCACTGGTTCTGAGTGAATAGGGGAATATGTTATATAGGGATTATACAGAGCTCATGTTCCCTTATTCCCTACTGAGAACAAGTAAGTAGCCCTTGGCTCCAGCCCTCAAACTGCCTGCGATAATTCCCAAATCTTCAAGCGCAAGCCAGGTTCACATCTCGAATTTCTTCCTGCAGCCTTTTTGCCGTGGCCCTTCCCAAGGCAGCTGCCTTGCTGTTAGTTATGTGGGCCATAGCCATAGTCTAGACTCCTTAAAGCGGTTTGTATAGGGTTTAGGGTTTAAGGTTGAAACTCCTTGAAGGGGGTTACATAGGGGATTATATAGGGGACCGCTATAGGGGTTCTGTTAGGTGGTCAAGTCTTATTCAATTCCGCAAGTGTGTTAGCACTGAGATCATTCCAACGTGTTCTTGTTCCATGTGGGGGTTTCCCGAAAATTAAGGGTACCTTTTTGGGGGGTCCATATAATGGGGACTATAGTATTTGGGGGTCTGTATTGGGGTCCCCTTATTTTGGAAAACTTCCATGTATGCTGCTACGATGCTTTTACTATGGCTGGTACATTGCTCGCGGATCCTGATATCTTCGATGCAGTTCCCCGCCACGTTCTGGAATGATTGTTCGTTTGTCTGTGGTATGCTCCTCTTCTTGTACTGGCCTAAAACCCTGAACCATAAACCCATGCTTCATGCTTCAAGCTACTGCGGTTTCTGGTCCTTTGTCCTTCATGATTCCCTAAGGCCCTAAACCCTATATAGCCCCATTATAACATAATATAATAGTTTCCACTTTCGTTTCCACTATCTCACAACCGCGCAGTCCATGTTTTGGAGGAAGAGGCATGGACTCTTGTACTTTGCGGTCCATATTTCGGTACCCTCATTTGCGGAAACTATCATATAAGGATAACCGTAAAGAAGCCAGCAATACTACTAAGAGGCTGGAATGGAAGCTTGTAATCGTTATTCGCAGCTTAATGTAGACCTGTGATTAATAATCACCCTCCTTTGAAAGGCCTTCATATTACAATCCCTATTATAATCTCTATTAAGGGGAGGGGGTACATGAATAAGGGTCTACATTACCCTAAACCCTAAACCCCCAAATCCTTAACCCACCTAAACCCCAGCATACGCGATGCTTTGTCTTAGCCATGGCTTTCAGTCTACCCATAGCTGTCGACCTGGCAGTTCATTGCTTGCCAAACTGGGGAATCCTAAGAGATCCCTGAGCCCCCCAAAGCCCTAAATAGCCCTATCCGCGCTCATCCCTGCATCACCTGCAACATGCCACTTCGTTTTTCCTGTTGGCTCCAGTAATTTCTAAGGTGCTAACTCGCAATGGACTTGATGTTTTTGTGCGCCCTAAACCCTAAGCCCCAAACCCTAAACCCTCAACCCAAACAAACTGTACATTGTGAGTCGTGACGCTTCAATGACTTGGCATTTTCCCCTAAATTTGGACACCACGGCAGGACCGTACGAAACTTGAAAGCCCCAGCTGCAAACTTTGCATTGGGTTTAGGGTTTAGGGCCCCAACTGCAAACTTTACACCCAAGACCTTAGGTCATGGAAGGGCTGTTAGGGGTCCTTTCAGCGAACTGGCTAGTGCTTTCAGCGAACCGACCCGCATATTCAGCGAACTGGTCCCACTAGGCTAGGTCAGCTTAGCTTAGGTCAGCTTGGCTGCTTTGAAGTTGATCCATGAACATCGGCCTCGCTTAACTGGATTTAGGGGTTTAGGGTTAGACGTGCACTCTTTGGGAAAGACACTGCTAAGAATATGGTAGAGCACAAGGAGCCCTTAGAGGTCCGGGCTAAAGGGGTACCTAAACCCCACAAAAAACCGTACTTGGAGCGCTAGGGACTGACACATATACACCCTAGGGATCCAAGTATACAATAATGGCTACATTGGGCTCTTAAGTCTCTAAATATTACCTACATTGGGTTATTTGGATCCCTGCGGCTACGCCTTCTCGCATGATCATTGCGGTCC
>CAJNIZ010004435.1:42397-80430 GCA_905231905.1 Symbiodinium pilosum | reverse complement strand
CGCGGCTGCAGTTCACCGAATCTAGTTTACCGAATACCGTGTCACCCTGGGGGTATGCGTCGGGGGTGGGTCGGTATGAGCCTATTCAGTCACTATTATAAGGTCAAGTTCGGGGAAGGTTAATAGGTGGACCCCAGTGGACCCCCCAACCCAGCAATGGTGACTGTAAGGGATCATGGCGTCTATATTGGGGTCCTCTTGTATTCCTATGATACCACTACTACAGGGTGGGGGGCCACCTATCCAAGACCTGTATGCAGGGACCCTAAACTACTCCAAACCCTAGACCCTGAATCCTAAAGCCGAAACCCTAAATCCTACACCCTCAACCCTAAACTCTGAACTCTAGACCCGTATGCAGGTAGGGGAGAGCAAGCGAGCTGAGCTGTTGAAGAAGTTCTATGCGCCGGGAAGCCTGACGAGCCAAACTCTGGCACAGGGCTCCAAATTTGGGGCATGACTATTATGACCATGATTACTATCATTTCTATGCCACTCCTATGGTTACTAAATATGAGTATCCCTAGTGCCGTTCTTACTATTCAAACAGTTCTTCAGGTTGGGGCTGCTGCATTCGAAGCTTAGAGTTTGATGTCGATGTGTCTATGGCGATGCTAGAAGTGAACGAATCATCAATCACAAAAACCCTATAGCCCCATATAAACCCTGTAATAACCCCTCTATCCCTATATAAGCCCTACAACACTCCCATACCCCCATGAAGTACTTGTCACCTTGCAGGGCTGTTCTTGAGGCCTTGTCCAGTTTAAAAGAAGAAATCTGCCCATAGCTATACCCTTGTTTGGGATCTGTTCTCAACCCTAAACCCTGTAGACTCCGACCCGGCGCCCAGATCCCCAGCGAATTTGGCAACACCTTATCTAGTTTCCTAGAGTCCCAGTTTCCATTGTCTTTTCCAGTTGGTTCTCCACTATTGCAGTAGAACTATCAGATCACTTTGACCTGAGTGTCTGCTTTTGCTTTAGCTGTTGTGGGCTTCCACCTCAACTCTTAACGACATGCGGCCCTTGTAGCCATGACCACTCAAACTTCATCACCATCATCATCATCATCATCTTAGCATCATCATTTGATTCATTTGAATCATCTTAGCCTCATGGCGAGCAGCGAAGCAGCGACTAGTACAGCCACGCTGTTTGCTGAAGGCTGTGCGGTGATGACACGCCTATGGTCAGGCGACAGGCAGGTTGTCATTAGCCCTAAGCCCTAAATGGTTTTAGGATTTAGGGCTTAGGGTTAAGGATTTAGGATTTAGGGCTTAGGGTTTAGGGTTTAGGGTGTAAACCTGTCATGCAGCTTTTACCCGTCGTTGTAGGCGCAGTTTGGGCGCATGAGTCTTCCTTCTAGGAGGGCTTATTCGAGAGGTCTGCTGATCAAAGTTTAATGGCCCAAGATCCATAAAGGCAATCAAGCCATCATGGATAGCTCCATGTGCAAAGTTTGGAAGAGCTTCTCTGTCACAGCCTTGGCACTTCCGGCCAGGGCGTTGAATGCATGGTGGCTGGCATTTCTTGTTCGCAGTTCATAGAGCGTCACAATTCTCGTAAGCAGACCTGCTGCCTGACCGAGTTTGTAACTCTTGTGGACCAATGTTAGTCTGCAAGCCCAGCTGCGTCCCAGGGTTCTGATGGGGGTCTCAATCCAAGCACTGGCTGTAGCATCATCATGCGAAGCTTCTTTCTGAGTGCTTTTTTTAAACAAGTGCTGACATGTCCTTCTACTGCGCACGCATGATCCAGTATTTCATCCAAGGAAGGTGGTGTGCACAATGGCAACCTCTGAACATACAGTCTCTCCCAACCCTAAACCCTAAACCCTGAACCCTAAACCCTGAACCCTAAACCCAGTAGATAGAATATAGCTTCCAATATTATAATACGATCCCCATATACCACATGTTCTATCTACTTTAGGGGGGACTATAATGATATAGGGTTTAGGGCCCTATAATGGAGAATCAAATGGAAAAGAAAATGGAAAATGAAATGGAAACTGGGATTATATACATGTTCTGTCTACTTTAGAGGGGACTATAATAATGTAGGGTTTAGGGCCCCATAATGGAGAATCAAATGGAAAAGAAAATGGGAAATGAACTGGAAACTGGGATTATACACATGTTCTATCTACTTTAGGGGGGACTATATCCCCCCCTTCCCTCTTTGCTGACACTGCGCCCGTGCGCCGCCCGCAGGATTTAGCCATGGGCCTGACATGCTTGTGCTTGATGGTAATTGTGCCATAGTCGAAATTCCTCAAAGCGGGATTATATAAGGCCGCACTATAGAGGAGTAATATAGGGGCTATTAAGGGGGATACTAGGAGTTTAGACTTAGACTATAGCTCCTTTCATTTAAGAAATTTGGGTTTGGGCTTTCCGGTTTTTCCGAGACTGTGCCTTCATAGTCCACCCCTCTGTCCCAAGGTTCCTCTATATGGGGGTTTCCCAAGATTAGGGGTACCATTTTGGGGGGTCCCAAGAATAAGGACTATATATTTTGGGGTCTATATTGGGGTCTTTCTATTCTGGGAAACTACCATATTTCACAGCTCAGGAATAGGAGTTCAGGACCCTGAGAAAGGCCAGATCTCTGGGAATACAGACCTCATGACATTCAAGACGCAGTTGTATCTTTGTCACATAGATATGTCCATAAGTCCTGCATTGAGCCATAGCGGTTTCTTCTGATGACTGCCGCAGCCTCGGATGAAATCAGGGATGTCTTGTTTAGATGCCGCAATCCACCTTTTCAGTTTTCAGCAGCCTCATCCCGCTAGCTATCTGAAATGCCCAGGATCCCTAAACCCTAAACCCTAAACCCGAACCCAAAAAGCCCGACTGCAGCAGCCATCCACAAGCAGCTCCAGAGTTAGAGCCTCCAGTGCCACGGTAGGACCAAATAGAGAAGAAATAGACACGCCATAGGGCGTGGTGATCTTGCTCATGGTCCAGTCAGTGTGTGGACGACTTCCATTGAGTTAGATAGGGTACGAGCAGCAGATGCATGTGGCCAACGTTGGAGCACGACGTGAGCACTTGCTAACTTTTGCTCGATCTTCGGCCCCGGATGGACTCCCTTGTCAATGTTCCAGCTACTGTGATTTGCGAGCAGCATGGGCATGATCACAACGATGGTCATCATGTTGACGTGCATAGGAAGACGTATTAAACGATGCACAATGCAAAGTACGCGATGCAAAGCAAAGAGGACACGCTGCCAGAAAACCATGAAGTTCCCTCTTCGCACGGCTGCGCCTGAAGTGCATCATCTGGAGTGATTTGCCTAGGTAATTAGGAATCTGGTCGTCAATTTTCTCTGTTGAGTCATGCCGCTGATTTTCTTCATATCCGTGTGACAAGAGTACAAAGGTTGGCGAGCTACCTGATGAGGTGATCCATCAGGTGGGTGGGCCGTGAGTAGGAGAAGCTTCTAAACTATAGATCCTTTATTATTACTCTCTATATTGCATTACAGCTATTCTAAGCTTCCTTCCTGTCGAAGTGTTGCACAGACCATTGCCTACACCTTCGGCAACGTTCTGGACGTGCTCAGCTTGGGCGTGGGCCGACTCAACTTATGGATGTATAGGGTTAGGGTTTGTGGATCCAATAGCCAGCTTTGGGAGGCTGGTTGGCGTCCAAGGTTGATGAGCTTCTGACGGAATCATTCGTTTGTCGTGCTATTCATCAGGACACAGCCATGCTGCATGTGTTCAGGGCTGAAATGTAGGGTTCAGTGGCCAGGGCTCTGCCACGAACGCGTGCACGATGGGTGAAGAGATTCTTCCTTCGCGGAAAGTATGCAGCATTGCTTTGTACGAATAAGGACCCCCGTAGACGCCAATGGTTTCTATGTATCCCTAGGTGTCCCTCAGGGCCCCCTGGTTTGAGAAACTCCCAAAGGGTACTTTCCTTAAATAGGGGGACCCCAATATAGACACCAAAATATTGTAATCCGTATTATAGGGACCCCCAAAAAGGTTCCCCTAATTATGGGAAAGACTCATAATCATATACATATAACGGGGTTATAGACGCAGTGACTATGAGTGCAAGCTCAGGATTTCACACGTTGCTTTTGGCTCTCTCTGTGGGTGTCTTTGTGGCTGCTTGCAGCAATTTCTTTAATTGGGGACATAGCCTGTTCCGACATCTGGTACAAAAACTGCGTTTAGGGTTTAAAGTTTAGGGTCATTAACTTACTGCAATAAGGAAACCCCATTATGCGCTACATAATTACCCATGAATATGACAATTTGATTAAAGCTCAATAACAGCAACCTAGAAAAGCATGGTCAGGTCTCATCTGGACATGGCAGAAAAGCTGTGAGAACGCTAGCAGCAATGTAGGGTCTCAAACAGCATGACTTTCCAACTTACTGGGGGGTAGTAGGGACTAAGGGAATACATCATATAGGGGTTATGCAAGGATTATATTCCCGTATTCGTTATGCACCACCAGTAAGAAGCAGGTAGGTATAAGTATAAACATTTACATGCATGCTCTCCTCTTTGACCAGCACAATGTCCTGAATTTGTGTGTCCATGCCACGCGAGCCCCCGCTTGTGTCACACGGTTCACGGTACTTTGGAACTGCTTGAAGGGAGCAGCGTCGAACATGCGCTGATTATACCTACTGCGATTCTAGTTATGACAAGTCCATGGCCCATGCAAGCTTGCATTCGCGTTTGAGCTTCGGCCAGGTGGTTAACCGCCAAATATCCAATGCCACTTTCTCAGACAACGTTTTACTACTGCGTTTATTATGGGCTTTCTCGATTCCAACTGTTGTTCTGGTGACATTCACTATTGAGGGCAGGGTGATTGAGAAGGCCGGGAAGAGTTTGCCACGATTGCAGGGACATGCTTGCAGAGATGCTTGTAAGGAGGAGTTTTTAGAATCTGCACGACGACATCCTTGAGCATGTTCATTGGTTTGTTGGCCCTCGTACGTGGCTGAATCACCGGGTTGCTATCATCCGGCATTGCCTGTTAAAAAAGACTTGATGACACGAAATCAGAGACTGTTGCTCTTGCACACCGAATGTGAAGAAATCTAAGATGCCCAGACACTCATAGTAATATAACAATATTTCAATACGGTAATATAGCAATAGAGCAGTATAGTAATATGTTAATATAGCAATATAGTGATAGAGCAACTCAGCAACATAGCAGTATGGCAATATGGCAAAACAGTAAAATAGTTGAATCGTGAAGTGATAATATAGTATGATTGTAATATAGCAATATAGCAATACAACAATACAACAATATAGTTTAGGAGGACCCCCCCCCACCCTGTAATAGTGACGAAAGGGGATAGTAAGGATTATATTAGGGCCTTCTTATCTTCCTAATATACCACTAGTACAGGGTGGGGGGTCCTCCTAGAATATAGTAAGACTTCCTGGCCAAGGTGCTTCAGAGGCTAGGAGCCAAAATAGATGAGAGGCCCGATTTGGGAACGCTCCTGACAGACAGGACCGGTAATTGGGTTCAGGGTGTATAGGGTGTATAGGGTTCAGGGTTTATGGGGTTCCTATAGGGTTTATAGGTTTTATAGGGTTCATAGGGTTTACAGGGCGTAGGGTTTAGGATTTGGGGTCATTTTTTCTTCAGAGATTGTCTCTATGAACTACTTCCGTCGGTTTAGTTTTTTGGCTTTAGAGCTCGGCTTTTGCGTAGATTCGTAGATCTTACCTTGCTGAAGGAAGAGGTGTCTTTCCCGGCTTTGGTTCGGGTAACATGTCTTGGGTGCTTCTGAGACCCAGATTTATTGGGTGCAGGGCTTTGGGGTCAAAGCAGCATGCTTGTTGGCATTCAAGCTCTACAAGGAGCAGATTCTCCGTGTTGTGGGGCCTTTTCTTTCCGAGCAATGATGCTGGACGTGAGCGCACGAAGCCGAGCAGCCCCGAACTTGAACAGTAGAAGATTCCAATCTAAAAACGCCGAACAGGCTCTTGAAACCCTTGGCCATGAATTCCACCAACGCATGGTGCTCAGCCAGACTTCCTGAATCCCTGGTTCGTATTTCCCCAAATAATTAGGCGGACGCCAAAATAGGCCCCCATATATTACAATCCTTGTTATAGGGATCCCAAAAAAGTTCCACCTAATTTTGGACACCCTACAATCCTAAATACACATATATATATATACCCTTCAAAGGTACCCCCTAGTTCCTGCATTCTCGTATCAATAGTTCTCCCAGGACTGCAAAGCACTTCTTTCGCTGGGCAGCCTTGCCCCTGCGTGGTTTGGCTTCCTCACGCCCAGGTACACCTGATGCGGTTTTATGTCTACTTAATGTTTACGGTTTGGGGTTTAGGGTTGAAGGTTTAAGGTGTAGGGTTTAAGGGGGAGCGTCCCTGAAAGGTGTTTAGGGTTTAGGGTTAACACCTTTCCAGGACCCTCCTTGTACCCTTTAAATAAGGGATATTTGGCCCCTATTTCGGCTATCTAGAGGGTAGCTGGAGGGTCTAGGTCCCCAAACCCTAAACCCTAAACCCGTAAGGGCTTGAACTGGGATTCCGGAGATTCTGGACAGTAGGCTTGATAGGAGTACTGACCATCTGCTGGCCGCTGTGCATCAGTTGCCGCAGAGGATGCGCTTTTGAAGAAGTTGAGTTGAGCACGAAGAAGCCACTACAGGTGCTGACAGGGAAGTGGAAGAGATTGTTGAGACACAAGTGGAACTCGAGAAGATGACCAATTTCCAACTGTTGCCCAAATCTGTTGAAACAAATCGCGTTTGCATTCTGTTTGCTAAGGCATGGGAATCTTTGCCACTCGTAGCCCGTTTGTGGTGTTCTTGTAACGTAGCCCTGGATTCCTGACGCAGGACACAGTGGAATTGGGGTTTGGGGGTGGGCACGCGGGCTCGCACTGATTTTTGCAACAATGGGTTGGCAGTCATTGTTGTTGACATGAAGATGGGCCGGAGAAGTTATGACATATTTCAGGCTGCTCCGTTGTCAGACATCCTGACGCCGCACTTGGCCGCCAGACTCTTTCAATGAGTCGGCTGGCAAGGTAGTTGTGCGCGCTTGCGTGAGCAGTCTTTGGACGATCTCGGGAGGCGGGGAAGGTTGAAATCCCCAGGGTTTGTGGTGTCTTGGCAGACGTCTTAGTTCAATGTAAAGACCTGGCTGGCGAAGTAGTTGTGTGCGCAGGCATTGAACATGTTCCCACAAGGCAGCGTGCTGTAGCGATGCTTGAACATGGCTTGACGGTGGCGAGCTGTTGGCCGCGGAAGAGCTGTCAGCCAAATCCAGCATTTGGTGCAAAAGTGCTAGCTTGATGCCGTTGAGGATCGTATAGTATAATACAGTATAATACTGTATAATATAGTATAATTTAGTATAAGATAGTATAATACTATATAATTTTGTATAGTATAGTATAATATTCTAGGGTGCCATGATCCATGCCTTGCTGGTGCATATATCGCATCACGCTCTGCTGCGCTCCGTGTCTGCAGAGTTGTGCGCAACTTGTTCGCCCTCCAGTATCCTAACATATCCTGAATCCTGACCCTGTAAGCTTACATACTCGCTACACAACCCTAAACTCCCTAAACCCTACAATCCTAAAGCCCTCCAATCCCTCTGAAGCCACTAATCAGCTATGATTTTTTCTGGTGTTCGCTAGTCGTGAGCCCCTCAGGCCTCGACGCGTCGCAGGTGATTTGGGGAGTTCCCAGAATTAGGGGTACCCTTTTTGGGCGTCCCCATAAGAAGGATTGTAGTATTTTGGGGTCTATATTGGGGTCCCCCTATTCTGGGAAACTACCATTTAGAAGAAAAGTTCTCGTCGGTTGAAAGGCAGACGAAAATCCTCAAGCGAGGATTCATGAACAAGTTGTTGGAGAATGTAATCCCTAAATAGTAGTTTCCATTTCCTTTCCCATTATCCCATCACAACCCCAAAATATACCCTATAATCCCCATACAACCCCATTATAGTAGTTTCTATTTTCTTTCCCATTATCCCAATATAACCCCAAAATGTACCCTATAATCCCCATATAACCCCATTATAGTAGTTTCCATTTTCTTTTCCATTATCCCAATATCCGTTGCTTGCAAGGCGTCGAAGCCGCTTGTTACGGTACATAGCGTCTGTTCCTACATGGCAAAATAAGGGTTATAGGGTATATTTTGGGGTTATATTGAGATAATGGAAAAGAAAATGGAAACTACTATAGTGGGGTTATATAGGGGTTATAGGGTACTACAGGGCAGCAGAGATGCGCATTGCCATTAATGTCCTTCTGGTAATTACACGCGTTTCCTTTCAACCAGACTTTGTGCTCTCGTTTTCCGGTCTTCGCGTTGGGCTTAGAGAAAAAAATGCATGCCTTCATATGCCTTCTATGCTCTTTTCCAGCCAGATTGGGACCTTGCTGCTGCTGACGGCCTCATCTACCAATGCAGTCGATGCAGGCGCGTCACATTTCTTACAGAGTTGAGCCCTCAAACCCTAAACCCTAAACCCTAAACCCTAAACCCTTCCGAAGCCCATTCCAAGGTTTTTCAAACTGCGCCAAGGTGCTTCAGAGGGCGTGCATGGATGTTGTGGCAAACAGTTAGAATACTGGGTAGGCCCCTGGGATATTTGATATTTTCCCTAATGGCTTTAATAAGGGACCCTATATACTAATATTTTTCAAAGGGTTTTAGGGGCCAACCCAGATCTCCCAAATTAACATGGAAACCCATACAGCCCCATTTTAGAGGGACTGTAGTCTTTATAGGGCCCCTTTTGGGTTTCCATGTTAGTTTCCGGGAGAATAAGGCGTTGCAAGTTGTTTCTTCATGGTTGGAGAAACCTATTACAGCCGGCTTCTGCTGCCGCTTGTTGCGCTTTTGCTTCCTCTGACCACTCCCAGAGATCATGCTGTTACTAGTTACTAGAGAATGTGCTGCTGCTGGACCACGGTCAAACATAGGCTTCCGCAGCCATCAGACATGATGCTCTGCTTTTATCACAAATACTAGTATTCTTACTATCATGAATATTATGAATAATTACAGTATTCTTACTATTTATTATTACTATTACAGTTACTACTGCTATTACCAGTACTATTTCCTACTACTACCAGTATTATTCTCATTAGTACTATTGCAACTAGGCACTTGGATATCCTACGCAGTCTCTGCTGGTGACCTCCGAACTGAAAGGATTTTGCAAGGTCTGTTTGGGATCAGTAGGCCTAGGCACTGAAATCTGCCAAATAATCTATAGTCTAAATTCCTGAAAGGGGGGTTTATATACGGGATTATACGGGGGAGCTTTGTAGGGGTTATAGAGGGGGCTACTAGGACCTAGGAGTCTAGACCCTAGACCCTAAACCCTAAACCCCAAACCTGATACTATAGGGATTCTTAAGGGGGATACTCGGAGTTTAGACTCAGACAATGGCTCAAATATCGCTAGGGCTGGGCCGTTGCCAGCCCAGCATCTCTGGATACCGCGACTGTGAGAGTCTCATGTCAAGGATCCTCTTGCTTTGGGGTAGAGTCCCCCTTAAGTAGATAGAATATGGGTATATGGGGATCTTATTAAAACATACCCAAAACCATATTCTACCTACCTAAGGGGGAGTATACGTGAATTGACTCAGATCTGGCTACAGTCTGAAGCATTCAATCCGGACCTCCCCCAGCAGCAACATAGAGCACTGGAGTCCCCAAACCCTAAACCCTATAAACCCCGTAAACCTTATACACCCATGGCCACAAACACAAGCCCCCAGTAAAAGCTTGTGAGGAACCCCATTCTCAGCCCTGCGGACATCATCAGCAGCAACTATCATGGTGCTGCACTTGTGAATATGGGTTTAGGGTTTAGGGTTTAGGGTGAATATGGGGAGGTCCTTTAAAGGTGGCTATATAGGAATAATGGAAAAGAAAATGGAAAACTACAGGGATTATATGGGGGTTTCCCACAATTGCGGGTAGCTTCAAAGGTGGCTATATAGGGGATAGGGCTTCCCCAAAAAGACGGGCTACCTTTTCAACAAGCTTTAAAGGGTTAAGGGTTTAGGGTTTAGGGTTAGGGTCTATATTGAGGCCTATATAGGGAAAGTGCCATATAATACTTGCCGGGTGAGGCAATGAGACAACCAACCCTAAACCCTAAAGCCTAAACCCTAAACCCTAAACCCAGTGGTTCACCTTTCAGGGTAATTCAGGCATCCCACAACCTGAGCCCTTAAAACCAAAACCCTAAAAACCCAAACCCTAAAGGCAAATCCTAAAACCAAAGCCCTAAACACCCAAACCCCACAACCCAAACCCTAAAGCCTAAACCCTAAAACACCTCAATCATGCCATTTGGACCCGAGCTTCTTCTGCCTGCTCTTATAGGGGAGGGGGGTTCCCAAAATTGGTGTGTATTTTGTTGAGGGGTCCCTGTAGTATGGCTTATAGTATTGTAGTATTGTGGTTTCTAGATTGGGGTCCCCATATGGTAGTTTCCCAAAATAGAGGGGCCCCAATACAGACCCCAAGATCCTATAATCCTTATTATTGGGACCCTCAAAATGGTACCCCTAATCTTGGGAAACCCTAATCCCCAAACCCTAAACCCTGAATAGTAGTATCCATTTTCTTTTCCATTATCCCTATATAACCCCAATATAACAGGGCTTAGGGTTTAGGGTTTAGGGTTTATGGCTTAGGGTTTCAGGGTTTAGGGTTTAGGGGTTTAGGTTTTAGGGCTTAGGGTTTAGGGCAAAGTTTAGGGCATTCAGAGTTGTAAAAACTGTCAAGGGGCCTCTCTTTTACTGGTGGTTAGTAGGGACTACGGGAATATGATCCCTATATTGGCCTTACCAGAATATCATGTATTCCTTTATTCCCTACTAACCACCAGCAAGTCGTACCTCCACGAGATTCAGGCGCCTGTTGTAATACCGTTCTAGACCTGGCACGTTTTACTGAAAGCTCACTAGAGGGCTTGAATTTGGGTTGCTGTTAGGGAAATTAAAGTAAGTTACGATAATAACGCCCTAGTATTTACTATATACTCATATCATGGTAACTTAGTGTTAATCCCTTAGCAGCAACCCAGTTAATCTAAGTTACTTGGTTCACAGCCTATTTCACTAGGCTGCAGTCGCAGGGCTTACCGGAGGGCTTGCAACGGACATACCTTCTAGACCACGAATGAGGTCCCCGCCCCAAGACAGGGTTAGGGTAAGAAGTCCACCCTAAACCCTAAACCCTAAATCCTAAACCCTAAACCCATACCTCAGGTAGTGTAGGTTTGCTCTGGTTCCCCCTGACAGCCAAGATGACCTCAGGCCATGACAGCCTGAGGCTTCAAGATCTCAGTTTGGGCTGGATGTTACCTACTTTGGGGGTTTAGGCCCTAAATAGCAGTTTCCATTTTATTTTCCATTATCCCAATATAACACCATTATAACCCTAATGGGCTGTTTAGGGTTTAGGGTTTGGGGTTTAGGATCTAGGGCCCAGGGTTTAGGGTTTTAGGGTTTAGGGTTTAAGGGTTTAGGGCTTAGGGTTAAGGGTTTAGGTTTTGCTGTTCGATTAAACGAATCGATGTGTGCCCTCTCCTACAGACCCCACAAGCATTCAAAAGTTTGAAGCAAGACCGATACTCCTTGTACCAATGCAAGGTTTCCGCCCCCTTGTTGATGACTGCTGTGTGATTTCGAATGTGCAAGCCTATCCGCCAGCCGTTGCCAGTTAGCTTGGCACAGGTCAGGAAGCCTTCTCCAAAATCATGAATTCAATGTCTCCTTACAACTCCCCGACCCCCAGCGCTACTTCCTTAGCCCGATACACAGGACCACAAAGGACCTAGGTCTGTGGGCCATCGCCCTGCATCCTTAGCCCTGAAACTCCCAACCCACCACTCCAAAACCCCCAAGCCCTGAACCCCCGCCCCCCCTAAGCCCTAAACCCCAAACCCCCTACCCTTGTCCCAACACGAAGCTGGCTGCCGGACGGCCCATGAGTGGACGCCCGAAAGCTGCAGGACGGGATCTGTCTGTGAGGTCTTGCAGTCTTGTTAGGGCTTAGGGTTTAGGGCTTAGGGTTTGAATGACAACTTTCTTTCTTTTGCGTGTTCCCTGTACTCCTTGTACCCTTACATGAAGGTATTTGGTCCCTTATCTAGCGTACACATCGAGGTAGATGGAGTGTTTTGTAGCTGTTGCCTGAGGTGTCAGGGGTTAAGGATTGAAGGGGTGTGGAGGCGCCGGATTCGTGACACACTAACCCTGCATTGCAGGTGTGTGTTTTTTTGTCGGCCATGTGCTGCAGACAAGAGTTTGCGCTCCCATCTCAGCATTGAACGTCGGCTTCCTCTTGAAGTCTGGTGTTCGAGATCTCTTTGTAGGAGCCAACTGGGGCGATACTGCGGTAGGACAAAAGTTCGCCACGCGGGCTGACAATGCAACACGTACGGCAAGGGCAACCCCTTTCCCCCGTAGACTCCTAGAGTAGGCTATGCGCCGGGAGGCTCTCCGCCGGGAACTTTATACTAGTATAGTTTATTCCCGGATCTCAATTACTCCGCCAAGCTGGCCACGTAAAACGGGCCTTCTGCCCTGGAAATCTTTCCGCGCAAAAATACGGTACCTTAAGCCTTTGCGCGCCGAAACTTTCATCCCAGTGACGTATTGGAGTAAGGTAGACCAACAAGATCCACTTAGGGGATGCGAGCTGTTCAGCGACTTGTTGCTGGCTGCCAGGGATAGCGCACGTCAGACGACAGTGTCAGTGAAATTCGCCATGAGCTTAATTTCCAGATTGCAAAATGAAACCCTGAGGAGTAGCTAAAAGCTGTAGGGCCTGGGTGTTATCCGAGAAGCTGTTGCATTGCCTTCCATCGCTGCCAGATTACAAAATCTTTGATTCGATTATGTGTGCTGTAGTCTAAACTCCTTAAAACGGGGGATTTAAAGGTTATTATGATCACGGGGAGTATAAGCTCCTGAAAAGGGTTTTAAAAGGCAATTCTAATTATGGGCGAGTATTGAGAGGGATACCAGGAGTTTAGACTATAGTTCATTCGGGGGTTGTTCTAGAGGTCCTTGCAAAGAAAGGACCATTGGGAATACACTTTCTTAAAAGGGGAGCCCTTACCAAACAGGGAACCAAGATTATGGCCATTTTGGGGATAGGTACACTCCCCCAAAATAGCATGGACACCCATATAGCCCCTTTTTAAAGGGACTGTAGTCTTTAAAGGGAGCTTTTTGGGTTTCCATGCTAGTTTCCGGGAGTGTATTTTGGACAACTACCATGCGGCTCAACCCAAACACTGCTCAACTAACCTTAAGCCCTAAACCCCAAAGCGTACACCCTAGACCCCAAAGGCTAAACCCTAAACCCTATAGGCCCTAAACCCTAAGCTGCCTAAGCTCTAGACCCTAAGCCCTAAACCCTGAGCCCTGAACCCTAAACCCTAAACCCCTAAACCCTAAACCCCCATGAACATCTGGCAGACGTGCAAGGCTCTCTTACGGCTGCAGGGCGCGCCGTTGCTGGAGGTGGAATTTTCTGACATTATCCTTTCCAGGTTTCTTAGGGTTTATCGGGGTTCAGTAGGGTTTAGTAGGGCTTATTAGGGTATAGTGGGGTTTATTGGGGTATAGGATCTGTTAGAGTTTATTGGGGTTCAGGGTTTATTTGGGTTTGTTAGGGCTTATTAGGGGCTTAAAGTTAATTATCAAAGATCAAAGAATTTGGGTTTTAATGTCGTGACAAAGCCGCGAGGGACGACGTTGTAAGAACAGCTCATCATGTTCATCGCGTGGGCGCTCTCCAAAATTGTACCGCAATTTAGAGAAAATCCCAAACCCTAAAACCCTAAACTCCTAAAACCTAAAACCCGAAACCCTGAAACCCTAAACTCCTAAAACCCTAAACCCCAAACCCTAATCCTAAACCCTCTCTAAACACCCGAATACCAACTTCTTCGAGGTGGCTTCCAAGCGCCCTTGCTCCGCCACCTTACTGGGGTCCCCGACTGGGGGTAGACCCCAAAATACTACAATCCTTATTATGGGGACCCTCAAACTGGTACCCCTAATTTTGGGAAACCCCCATATAGTTTTGGGTACTCCCCCCACCCAGTAACAGTCTATATTAGGAGTCCTATTCTGGGCTATATATAACCATATTACAATTATTATCCAACTGTTTGTAGGGAATAATGGAATAAGTAGGGTTTATGAGGGTGTAGTGGGGTTTATTAGGGTTTAGGATCTGTTAGGGTTTATTAGGGTTCAGGGTTTAGGGTTTGGGGTTTAGGGACATGAACTGTAGTCTAAACTCCTAAAGCGGGGTTATTTGGGGCATCAAATAAAGGAGCATTATAGGGCTCATTAAGGGGGGATGCTAAGATTTCAGACTGTTGCTCATATAATCCCCACACAGCATATTCCCTTGTTCCCTGCTTGCCCCCAGTAGGCCATTCCTACTTGGACCCTAAACCCTAAACCCTAAAACCCTAAAATCCCATATCCTAAATCCCGACCCTAAATCCCTAAGCCCTAAGCCCACTACCAGTACTACTACACATTCATGATCTCGAAGCTTATGGTAGCTTAGCAGCTCTCAGGGGTTTAGGGTCTAGGTTGTAGTAGTACCAAGAATAGTGGTTATACTCATAAGAGTAGTGGTAATAGTGATAGTTGTAAAGGCAATATCGGAAAAATAGAATTAATACGGCATTCCTGAAGCCAGCCCAAAACGCGCGTCTAAGCTGAAATCGCCGAAGCCTTCAATCAGCCAGGGGAGGGATTGCGCCTAATGGATGCGCACATGAGCTATGGTTTAAACTCTGTAAAGGGGGTTATATGAGGGTTTCCCAAAATTGGGGGTACCTTTCTGAGGGTCCCTATAATAGGGACTATAGTATTTTGGGGTCTATATTGGGGTCCCCTTATTTTGGGAAAATACCATATAGGGGATTATATAGGGGACTACACTGGGGTTATTGAGGGGAGTACTGGTATTTTTTACTATATATAGCTCACATGAATATATACTTGTTGGGCTTATGCACCCGGGGGCAGAATAGTGTCAGGCTTTGCATTGGACTTCATATCCTTACTGGGGCCTAGTTGGGAATGAGGGCATATGATCCCTAGACAAACCAGCCCTAAACCCCAAACCGAAAACCTTAAACCCAAACCGAAAACCTTCATCCACAAACCCTAAACCCTAGACCAAACCAAAAACCTTCATCCATAAACCCTAAACCCTAAACCCTATAAACCCTAAACCACCAGTACGTATCAGGGACATACGGTTCTTTGGGATGGCCTATGTTTAATGGGATGCAGGGCTTGCCCTAACAGGAAAATAGGTGTCCACCAGAGTGTGTGCTTCGTGGGTCTCGATGTGCGGGTTTCCTAAAATTAGGGGTACCTTTTTTGGAGTCCCCGTAATAAGGATCATAGTATTTGGGGGTCTATATTGGGGGTGTATATTGGGGGTCTCTTATTTAGGGAAACTACCATGTACAGCACGGAAATAACATCAGAACCACCGCCAAACCTTGAACCCTCACGACTATTCAGACCCATTATACCCTTTACCATGATTCCGGAGATCAGCTCACGTGGCCACATGTTGGGATTCTGCAACTAGGAGTTTAGACTGTATATGTCATCCTCGTGCAGTTTTGATCAGTATGTGGACTCTTGTCAACTACAGGGACTACAGCTATGGCCTGCGGGCCATGGCGCGGGAAGCACCGCAGTCCCGAACCCCCTGAACTCCCTAGGGTTTAGGGTTTAGGGTTTAGGGGTTTAGGGTTTAGGGTTTAGGGGTTTAGGGTTTAGGGCTGAACCCTAGTGTTTGAAGCCTACCTTAAGGCAAACGCAATCTGTTGCAGGTACTCCCTCTCTGCAAGCTGAGCGCAATGCCCTTGAAGAGGTCCTAGCACGACAGGGTTTCAATACAACAGTCTCTGTCCCGGCTGAGAGGCTTCATCTTACTGGTGGCTAAGAGGGACTATGGCAATATGTTTTTTAAGGAGTCTACAGGAGCCACACGGTTTAGGGTTTAGTTTATACGGGGATCACATTCTTGGTCCTCCTCGCCTCACGTGGTCTCTGTCTAACCCCCACACGACACAAGCGTCCTTGCAGCTCCTTGAGAGTAGGTTTAGGGTTTAGGGTTTAGGTTTTAGGGTTTAGGGTTCAGGGGGAACTGGCCAGATCCAGGCTTCAAAAGGCTTTTGAGCCGTAAATGTTCGGTGGGCCCCCCACGCAGTAACATTGACTATTAGGGATAATGATGATTCGATTAGGGTCCTCGTATATTCCTTTCTATATTCCAATTCATCACTATTGCAGGGTGGGGGGTTGACCCAATCTAGGTGACCTACAGCTCTAAACTCCAAAGCAGGCACCCCAGAACTTCGAAACTCAAACTTCAAGGGTTTAGGGTTTAGGGTTTAGGGTTTAGGGTGCCTCTTTGCACTCAACATCAGAGTGCTCCTCATCAATAGCTGGCATATCGGCAGGGATATATCTCGGAATGGGAAAGAAAATCGAAGCTACTACTTAATGGTTCTTAGTAAGGTAACCTAATCCCTAGATATAAATGATGCCCTCATTCCCTACCTAGAACCATAGAGCTTAAGGCCCTAAACCCTAAACCCAAGCCTGGCGGGAATTTAGGGCTTGGGGTACAATCCCCCAGAAGCGGATAGAATGTGGCTTTGGGTGTATTCCAATAAGATCCCCATATACCCCATATTCTATCTACTAAAGGGGGACTATACCCTAAACCTTAAACCCTAAATAGTAGTCTCCATTTTCTTTTTCATTATCCCTGTATAACAAGATAGCACCACATATTCTATCTACTTAAGGGGGACTATAGGTCCTGAAGTTCTGAAGCCCTGGCTGGCAGGCAGGCCTTCGCTGCGAAAGAGATTCGACAGCAGTATCGAATCTTTGGAGGTCTCGGTTCTATGGGGTTTTAGGGTTTAGGGTTTGGGGTGATATAGACATAATGGAAAAATAAGATGGAAACTACTATACTATAATAGGGGTTATATAGGGGCTATACTGGGATAATGTTCTATAGGGTCTTGGGGTTTAGGGTTTAGGGTTTGGTGTTTGGATTGCGTAGGGTCTTGGGGTTTAGGGTCTGGACTCTATAGGGTCTTGGGGTAAAGGGTGTAGGGTTTCGATTCTATAGGGTCTTGGGGGTTTGAGGGTTTAGGGTCTCAATTCTATAGGGTGTTAACGAGTTAACAGTCAAAGATGAGTGGGGCGAGGGTTGAATCTTTTGAGCGTAGGGCTGCTGTGCGAGCTCGCAATCCTTAAAAACTCGGGAGATGAAACAGGGACAACTATGGAGTTTTGCAGTGTGAGTCATCCTGAGGTCTCTCAGACATTGCCTAAGCAATTGTCTGATACGGCAGGTTGCTTCCTTTTTTTGTCGCATTGCCACGGGAAGTGAGACCACTCCAAACGCCCAAGCGATTTTGGCGAGGAAGCCTCGTTTGCCTAACAAACCGTAGCTTCTCGATGCAGTCTTGCTGCAAGGCTCAAGTGTTGGCTGGTCTGAGCAGATGAACTTGAACAGTCTTCAGCTCGCAAGATAGCCAGCATCTTCATCGATAGCTGAAGTTTGTTTTTAATCATTCGTACCGCTATTCTTATGACAATTAATGCACATGTGATTACTGTTAATACAATTATTGATGCGATCAATGCATTCTGATCCCTTTCCCTCGCAAGAACTCTTCCAGGAAACTGCCTTTTGTGCGTGCATGAAATCAGCATTTCCAAGGTAGATTTATTTCTTGGTGGGTAGTAGGGAATATGTGCATACTCTAGGGTCATATAGGGATGGTGGAAAAGAACATGGAAACTACTATTTAGGGTTTTGGTTCTGGAGTTCGTGTGGATTTCGTGCTCTGAGCTGAGAAGAGAAGAGAATTGTCCGCTGCGTAAGCAGGGGAGTGTTCAACCCCAGAAGAGGATATTTGTGCCTATGCTTCAAGTCTCAAAGTGTCATGTAGGGACCTAAGTAACTACTAACTACCAGTACTAAAGTCCCAGACTCCTTGTAGACCTTACTGGTTACCTAGACCCTAAACCCTAGGCCTTCGACCCTAAACCCGAAGATTCCTTGTATAATTATGGCCAACGATACCTAAACCCTCAATACCTAAACCCTAAACCCCAAACCCTACGTAATCCCTAAACCCTAAACCCTAAATCCAAATTCCTAAACCCTAAACTCTAAGATTCCTGCATAATTTCCGTGCGCCAAGGCCTCCGCGCCCGTTTGGCCGAGGTGGAGGAAGGGCGGCTGGGTCCGAAGTCTAAGGTCTGCTTAAAGATAAGTTATAGGGTTTAGGTTTTAGGGTTTAGGGTTTAGGGTAATTTAGGGGCATATATAGGGATGTATGATATATAGGGTTTAGGGATGGATATGGGGGTCTCCCAAAATTAGGTGGATATAGGGTTTAGGGTTTCCCAAAATTCAGGGCAGGGGGCATTACAACAAGGATTATAGTATTTTGGGGTCTATGTGGGGTCCCCCTTTCAGGGCAACCTCTTTACATGTCCCGCGAGAAGCAAGATAAGGAACCTTTGTAACAGTCTGTAACATTCCTTCATTGAAAGTTTGGGGGGATATGTAGGGGATGCATAGAGCTTAGGGTTTAGGGGTGGAGAGACAAAGCAATCAGAAACCCTAAGCCCTAAACCCCATTTACAAAAGGGAGGTTTTGATTGAAGCATAGCTGGACTTGGGGCTTGGGTGGCAATTACAGAGATTGAGCGCAAGGATTTGCCCCGCCATGAGCAAGTTCCGTGAAGTTGATTCCAATGCCTAGGGCTTGTTTAGGTGGCTCTTTTCTGATAGCGCTTCAACATACAAAAGCTGCCGATGACCAAGACTGACGCTTTTAAAGGTACCCGTGTTCATAAGGGTTTATAAGGTTTATATAAGGATTCTAGAGTGTGTGTATATATATATATGTAGATACAGGATCCATAAGCGGTTTATTGGGTTTATGTAGGGTTCATAAGGTTTTGAAGCTACAAGTCTCAGTCGCATGTCCGGGTAATGAAGACGTTAGAGGCATGTAGGAAACTCCCTTCAGAACTTCCCATGGGTTGCAAGTGTTATTGCCGGCAGGCTTCGGTTCAGAACAGACAGGCTCAAGGACCTTCGCATGCGCAAAGATTCGAGAACGAGGGAACGACAGTGGAAGCGTTGATGTTGTGAGAGCCTGGCTAGATACACTATAAACCTTATATAACCCTTGTAAACTCCTTATGAACCCTACACAACCCCAATAAGCCCCTTATGAATCCTATATATATATATATGTATATATTCATATTCATTCTCTATAATCCCTATATAAACCTTATAAGCCCCTTATGAACCGGATATGTAAACCCTATAAGGCTATATATATATATACATATTATAAAGCCCTTATGAACCCTAAACCCTAAACCCTAGAAGCCCTCTTAGCCGTCAGAGCCCAGGCTCCGTGGCCGCCTCCGCCCGCGCCTCGCCGAGGCGGCTATGGCCGCCGCGGCGCCGCGTGCGGAGCGCCAGGAGATTCAGCAGGTCCCGCAGGGTGTAGGGGTGTAAAGGGTTTAGGGCTTTAGATCTTGCGGCATTACATTGGGCTTGTATGGGGTCGTACAGTGATATAATACAGGGATATGACATAGGACTTATATAGGGATATCACATAGGAGATATGATATAGGGCTTATATAGCGGCATGACACATGCGTGACATAGGGTATTGTGCGGCTAACCTGGAGAGAATGGAATTGACAATGGAAACTACAACTTACTGGTGCTTAGTAGGGAATAAGGAAAACTCCTTATACAACTCCTATATATTACATTCCTTTATTCCCTGCTAACTAATCCCCAAACCCTCAGACCATAAAATGTATTCCCTCATTCCCTAATACCTAAACCCAAACGGAATCCACAGTAAGACGCTGGTAGAGGCTTTAAGGGCTTAGGTTCGGGTGCCTGGTGCACTTCGCTCAAAGTTTGGGCCCCGCTGGTTAAAGGTTAGGGGTGCGGGTTAAGGGTTTATATCGGGTTTGAGGTTTATATAGGGTATTTAGGGTTTAGGGTTCATATAGGGTTTAGGGTTTATGTAGCGTTTAGGGTTTATATAGGGTTTAGGGTCTATATAGGGTTTAGAGTTTATAAAGGGTTCAGGGTTTATGTAGGGTTTAGGGCTTATAAAGGGTTTAGGGTTTATATACGGAATTTTGAACCTTTGGTGGACATGGAAACTATTAAATATTCTGTGACAAAGGAGTTATGTGGAGGTTATGTTGGGATTCATAACCTCTTGATGGGAAATCAGATGGAAAAGACATATGGAAAATGAAATGGAAACGACTATACATCGAAGTACATCGGTTTTTTCTGAAAGGGTTTAGGATGCCGGCTTCAGGATTTGCTAGGTTAGCCTAAACCCCTATACCCCGCACCCTAAACCCGAAACCCCTACAAGCCCTCGAAATAAGCGCCTTAACTGGTTCGTCTCGCCCTGAAATGAAGGCTTCGCCTTGATTTCAAGGATCCTAAACCCTACACCCTAAACCCTAAACCCAAAGCTCTAAACCCTAAACCAATGAACCCTAAGCCCTGGAACCCTGAACCCCAAACCCTAAACCCTAAACCCCTAAATCCTAAACCCTAAATCCTAAACCCTAAATCCTAAACCCTAAACTCCTAAAACCCTAAAGTCCTAAAACCCTAAAATCCTAAACCCCTATCGACAAGCCGCAGGCGTTGGATGTCTTGGCCGCAGCTCGGCTCCGTGCCGCGGAGGAGGCGAGTTCCGGGGTTCAGCAACTCACCCCAGCCTTAGCAGGGTCAGGGGTTATATTGGGATAATGGAAAAGAAAATGGAAACCCTAGGTCCCTTTAAAGGGGATATATAGGGTGTAGGGTTTTGGGTTTAGGGTTTAGGGTTTAGGGTCAGGGGTTAAAGTCGAACCCAGACTTCAACAGGGTAACTATAATGGTTATAGGGATTATATAGCGATATATAGGGGTTATATTGGGATAATGGAAAAGAAAATGGAAACAACTACTATAGTATATTGGGGTTACATAGGGGTTGTATTGGGATAATGGAAAAGAACATGGAAACTACTATAGTATATTGGGGTTATATTGGGATAATGTTCTATAGGGTGTTGGGGTTTAGGGTGTGGGGTTTTTGGTTCAGGGTTTAAGGCTTGGGGTCTAGGGTTCAGGGTGTTGGGGTTTAAGGCTTGGGGTTTAGGGTTCAGGGTTTGAGGTTTGGGGTTTAGGGTCTAGGGTTCAGGTTTGAGGGTCTGGGGTTTAGGGTTTTGGGTGTCGCAGCGAGCGGGCGCGCTGGTGCTGGAAGCACCCAGGCGCGCATCCTGACCTGCATGAGCCCACCCCGACTGACGCTCCACCCTTGCCTCCTCAGACCGGCGGGTGCAAGGTTCGGGTCTGGGTCTGGCTTGGGGCCTCTCTTCAGCCCTTGACCTTGCAATGGTCCTGAAAGTGGACTTGCAGTGATTCTGCGATCACGGAGAAGGCTTCGGCTGAAAGGCCCAGGGCTGGCCCTGGGAGGCCCCGCAAGGTCGCTGGAGGTCTCCTGAAAGGCATCTGTCGGCAGCCTTCAGACAAGACGCTTCTGATTGGCAGGCCGCTTGGGAAGGTTCTGGGAGGCCCCTGAGCAGTCTTGGGACGCGGAGGTTGTTTTTGCAAGGCCGTTTTTTGGCCACAACCTGTCAGGCCTTCTTCGCTAGCAGAGAGGGCCTGTAGGGGGGATTGGGAGCTCCGCGGCCAGCCGGAGGTCTTGGCTCCGGAGCTACTTCGACGGCCCCGGGTTTAGGGTTAAGGGCCCAGGGTTTAGGAGGGTTTAGGGTTTAGGGCCTGGTTTCCAAAAATGAGGGGTATCATAGAGGTCAATATTGGAGCTTCGGGTGTTATGGATGTATTTAACGGTTGCAGGACTGTGAGGTTCCAGAAGTATAGTGATGTATTCCAACACATTCCATGAGACTTCAGAACATCAAGGTCCAAATGCCTAGGCTGCAAAAGAAAGATCTTATGTAGTAGTACACGTAGAGTTGGCTCCGGCAATGTGTATGATTCTAGGTAGGGAGCAGCTCACCCGCAGGCCAGTGGAACAAGCGGCAGGCTCAAACGAGCTTTCTGTTTTGAGGTTTGGATCATTGGACTTGCTTGTTATTATCTTCTTACTGCAGCAAAAATTTTGGATGTTCTTGCTCAAGTCCCCGCTCAATCATATCAACCCCAGCAGCTATCCCCGCCATGATCCAATATTTGCGCAGTGGAGTGCACAGGCAGTCATCTCCAGAGGACTCAAAAATTTCGTGGTGACCAGTGCAAAAAGCGTGTTGCCAGTCTGCCAAGAGCCTAACCACAAGAGCCAAGCGGAAATCCAGGTGGGCGGCCTCAGCAAGAAGCAGTTGGCGGAGATACGGCAGCTCCTAAGGCTGCTGGCTACTATTAGTGTTGTTTGTATTTTTATTCGTGGTTCGATTATTTTTGCTATGGTTCATTATTTTGATTGCTATTCCTACTATTAGTATAGCTATGATCTTGTTTTACTGGTTCGATTATCTTTTGTTGCTATTGTTAGTATGGTTGTTGTCATTATTATGATTATTACCTATTGTGATTGTTTATTCTTATTGCTCCTTTTTTTATTACGCAGGCAGATTTCGCCTCTGCTAAATACTTCCACTTGGCGTTAATCTTGGAGCGCTATGAGTGGGTTATCTTTGAGGGATGGGCTTCCAAGAGACGTGGATGACCTTTATTACTGCTAGTATTGCTCTCCTTGCTTTTATTATTACTACTATTATTATCGTAATTATTTTTACTATGATCATCACTACTTCATACTACTATTGCTACTACCATTGGTGGCGGAGTGGGATCATGTTCCCCTTAATAAGCCCTATAGTAGTCCCCTATCTAATCCCCTTTAAAGAGTTTAGACTGTAGCTATATCTCTTTCTTCTTCCCGGACACACCTGTGAGGAGCCCGCCGGACCCAGTGAAGCGCACTTTGGCTGCCGTCTGGCTACTTCTGCACTGAGCCCCGGGCCTGCTTTGCAAGCCCAACCCACCACTCCACCAACAATAGTAGTAGTAGTAGTAGTAGTAGTAATGGTAGTCATAATCATGTTAAACATGGTAATGGTAGCGATAATAGTGATAATAGTAATACTGGTAATAAAAAAAGTAGTCTGACAGCACTTTCTATACCAGTTTTGTTTGCTACTTTTGGTAGAATCTAAGTGCCATCACCCATATGAATGTGTGATGCGCAGTTGGTCTTGAAGGCTGAGGCCTGCTTTATTGTGGCCTGTGTGTGCAGAGTTGCTTCTAAGGGCTGAAGTTTGTTGTGGTTCTCGTATTTGTCTTGCACCTATACATTAGGAGGACCCCCCACCCTGTAATAGTGGTATAATAGGAATATAGTAGGACCCTAATATGGTGCTTATTATCCCTTATGGCCACTATTGCAGGGTGGGGGGTCCACCTAACCTATACATCGTTTGCATCACTTCAGTGTGGCTGCTCTGGAAGCAGTTGACTTGGGATCGCCCAAGGGCCCAAGGGCGGAATGCGATACGTGCCGTCTTGAAGATATGCGTGGAGGACTGCCTGTTAGGATACATACATTCCACACTTCCTTCTGTCCTGGAACCCATTCTGACATTCGGGTATTTCTCTATATGATCTCTACATAAAGCCTAAGAGGGACCCTCCATAATCCCTTGGGGTCCTTGTTGCGGGTGCCCTATTTGAAGAATTTTCCTTTGCGTGGCAGGTCAGCGCTTCAAAGGAAAGTCTGCTAGTGCAGTCCGATTTGATGAGGTGCTGGGGTTTAGGGGTTAGTGTTATAGAGGACTCACATAGGGTTATGTATATAGAGTATATCGTAGCGGGGTCATATAGGGGTTATATGTAGAGTCATTAAAGAGGGTAATAGAGGGATTTTAGATGGAGTTTTTCCACGTTTGGGGTCCTTACTACAGAAGAGTACCTTCATTTGTTGGGGCAAAAGGGGGTGTCCAGTTTCATGTAGAATTCCCTATATACAGCTGTAAAGGATGTTCCAGCCAGTGAACCAACGCATCAACCTATATTGGGGTTATATAGGGATAATGGAAAATAAAGTGGAGCCTACTATCTAGTGGTTATATAGGGGTTATATGAGCATTTGATAGAACTCAGGTGCCCTAGGGCCTGGGATTCGAGGGTGTGACTTCATGGGTTGCTGCAGGTTCGAATTTCACACGCTCCTGTCTAGGTAGGTATTTGTAATGTCTCGTGGTGCGTGTGCCATTTCATGTCCCCGCGATCGGCTGTCCACAGTTGCAAGCCCTATACCCCCTAAGCCCTGAACCCTAAACCCATAAACCCTAAGCCCTGAGCCTAAACCCTAAATCCTAAGGTATGCCTACGCTGCAGCTGCATCCACCCTGCACACTATAGGATCTTCCCCTCAGGTGGAGGGGCCAAACGCGCACGAGGTATTGTAATAGCAATAGTAAGAGTGACCAGGAATACTAAGAGTAATAGCAATAGTAACTGTACGTAATAATTGTAAGGGTAAATACAAATAGTAAATAGTGAATAGGAACAGTTATGGTAACAGTAACAGTAACGTCAAAAAACAGTAGTAGTAGTAGTAGTAGTAGTAGTAGTAGTATTAGTAGTAGTCGTCGGACTTCCAACTGAGCCCCCGGGCGGTACAACTATAGTAATCGACATATGAGCTATAGGCGAAACTGCTTGAAGGGGGTTTTGTAGGAGACTATGATAGGGGTTACTGAGGAGGATACTAGGAGTTTAGACTATAGGTCAGTTAAATGTTTAGTTTATCTGGACGTTCCTGCAAGCTTAAGTGACACTAAAGCTGCTACATGCGCAGACGGCAGATTGGCCGCGATGTCAGCGGATGCTTGTCGATGAGGCTTTCTGATTGTTAAGCTTACTGGGAGTTAGTAGGGAATAGGGAATGTATCATACAGGGATTCTAAGGGATTTTATTCTTTATTCCCTACTAACAACCAGTCAGGCCTGCTGGGAGCTGTAGTTTTGCTACTGGCATGCTCGCTTGACTGCCCCTCAAGCTTTAAGCAGGCCTTGTGGCTGTTTGCCACGTAGGCCAAAAGGTGTGCACCAAGACTGAACCCTACAACCTAAACACCCTCAAGCTCATCTTCTGGGTGTTTTTGTTTTCTCCTGAGTTGGCGCGAAGGAACTTACATGAAATTACTATAAGAAGTTTGGACAGCCCAGTATTTACTATATACCCTAACTATGCTAACTTAATTTAAGTTCCTTAGCAGCAACCCGGTTTCGGCCTTGCAGTGTAAGCGGCACTTACACTTGCCGCAGCAAACTTTTGAGATCAACCCCTTCTCGGGACTTGGTAAGTGAACCTTCTAGGGCTTATAGTCCCCCCTAAGTAGATAGAATATGGGGTATATGGGGATCTTTTTATAGCATGCCCAAGGCCAATTTCTATCTACTTAAAGGGGACTACAGGGTTTGGTTTTTTTGGGGTTGGAAAAGCCAAAGCCCAGACATTCGAGGTTGTGCCTCGCCACTGATCCCAAACCGCAGCAGTTTGCAGCACTTCGGGCGCCAAAGTTAAGAACATCCTCTCATACCATGCAGTATTACAAAGTTGCTACGGAACTACCACACATTCCGTACATTTCCAGTGGGGCCCGCCCGAAACCACCGGATACGTTTGCGAGAAGCAAGCAGTTGGGAACCATCCCTGCTCCGTGGCCATGAGATCGCAAATTAAGGCACCCTGCCTGCGACCCTCGAGACATCAAGCCATCATCAAAATCTCAAAGCGCCTCAAGAGGAACCATTTCTTTTCCATTATCCCTGTATGTACTAGATACAACCCCAATATACTATAGTAGTTTCCATTTTCTTTTCCATTACCAACCCCAGCAAGGTCTAGACTGCAATCCTGGCAAAGCATAGGAATCTGAAGTCGCGAAAGATCCGTACATCGCCCGATCATCGCCCCTGGCAGCAATGCCGTTCAATCCTTTATAACCTTACTTATAACCTATAGTCTAAACTCCTTACAGGGGGTATATATAGGGGATTATATTGGGGATGACTATAGGGGTCACTGAGGGGGATACTAGGAGTTTAGACAATATCGCTTAAACCCTAAACCCTAAAGCGCGCTTTATAATCCTAGCAACGGGTAAGCTTTTTGCAGCGAGAGCCTGCTCCTTGGCAGCTTCACCAAGCCTGCCATTGGCTGGGTTGCTGTTAAGGAACTTAAATGAATCATAGTCTAAACTCCTAGTATCCCCCTTAAGAACCCCTATAGTAGTCCCCTATACAATCCCCTATATAACCCCCATTAAGGAGTTTAGACTATAGCTCAAATAAAGTTACTGCAAGGAAGGAAGCTTACTACCGCCATTCTGATTATTCCTAGCCCTGCTACTATTACTACTACCACTTTTATTTGTTACTTATTTTTCTTATTCTTGCTACTATTAGTACTTCTATTATTAGTTAGTAAGTTCCTTAACAACAACCCCTATTATTAGTTAGTAAGTTCCTTAACAGCAACCCAGTTGGGGCAGGGGTTCATCCCCTCCGTTTTGTCCTATGATGCCAAGCAGCTGGACGAGGTGCCCGGGTTGATGAAAGCAGCCATTGGCGTCTCAAATTCCTTACTGGTTCTTAGTAGGGCAGGACCTCTCCCTACATGACCGTTTAGGCCTCACAGTATACCCCTATATCCCATTCATTTTGGAGCCCTCTTCTCAGCGTGGTCTAGTCTTCGCAGCTGCATTCTATCCGGAGCTTTTGCTGTTGCTGCGGGAACCTAGGGTTTCCGCACCGCACAAGCAGTTGGGGGCACCTCCACTACCGTTCGCTAAGCCCATGACCACAGAAATCCCGAATTCCTGAACCTTGATGTGGACAGGCTAAAGTTTCAAGGGCAAACCTTTCAACCCCAAGCATCAAACCCAAAACCTAATCCCTGATCATGTAACAATTTCCATTTTCCATGTCCCAAGTCGCCTTCAGGTGCCTGCAGTACCAGCGCACGTGGCTGCCGTCTACCTTGGACTCGGCACGGGCGTCACAAGTCCGGTGGCACAAGGCGTGCCAACAAAGTGTCAAGACCAGGTTCCTTGAAAGTCACAATCATTCTGGCTTTGACCCTTCAAGAAGTTAACATGACAGATGTTCCAAGAAAGGTGCAGTTAGTAATTTGGAGTTCAGGGTTCGTGTTTACCGGTGAGAGCATGACTGGCGCCTTAGCTCAAGTCCGTCTGTTGGGAACAAGGTAGTCGCACAATCCTCTGCAGTGGAAATCATATTGTCCTGGGTCGGCCAAAGAGGAGTATAGTGACATTTGGTTAGCTAGGAATCAAGGAAGGGACATTTGTAGTAGTCCCGATATAACCCTATAAAGTAGCTTTCATTTTCTTTTCCATTCCTTCATTCCCAGCTAACCAAAGGCCAGTACAGAGGTCTCAGGATAGAATCACAGATAGTTTCTTTGGCATCCTTCACTCGCAAGCTGCGTTGAAGTAGGGCCAAAGGGCTCATAGACTGGTAACTCTTCACGCAGATGCTGCTACCCCGAATGCCATTGTGTTGCAGCAGCATGAGTTGCTGGTATGAAGAATCCCATGCCCCTAGATTTCCCTTCTTCCCTACTAGGAACAAATTCTAAATCCCAAAGCCAATCATCTACTAACCCCCAGAAGGGTAATTCCCTAAACCCTAAACCCAGATCAAGGTAAGACCCTCAGCTTGGGAGGTCGGGACTTTCAAATTCCTAAAGTAGTTTCCATTTTCTTTTCCATTATCCCAATATAACCCCAATACATCCCCAAAATGATCCCTACATAACACCAAAATAACCCCAATATACTGTAGTAGTTTCCAAGTTCTTTTCCATGAATCCCCAAGCCCAACAGCCCTAAAGGCCTAATCCACACCAATGAGCGAGCGTTTTGGGTTTAGGATTCAGGGCTTTGGGTTTAGGGTTTAGGGTTCAGGGTTTATAGGGCTTAGGGTTTATAGGGTGTAGGTTTCAAGGTTTAGGGTTCAGGGTTTAGGGTTTAAACCTTGGAGAAATTCCACTGAGAAGCCCATACTCCCAAGCTGCAAATCCCAATATCCTTTGGCTCAAGGTTTAGGGTTTAGGGTTTAGGGTTTGGGCTTGTGGTACCCATTACTGGGGTGGGCGGACCCTAAACCCTAAACCCTGAATATCCTTTGCTGCGACTTTGAGAGCATCCTGGGCATACTGTATCGGTAGCTGCATCGAATGACTATCTAGACACGTTTCCACCAAGCCTTCATGCATAAGCCTAGGCCCAAAAACCCAACCCTAAGCCCTGAACCTCAAATCCTAAACCACCTTGAACCCTAAGCCCTAAACCCTAAACCCCAAAACCTAAACCCTAAGCCCTAAAGCCAAAAACCTAAACCCTAAAACGTAAGTAAACGCTGAGCTCTAAAGCCTAAAGCCTAAACCCTAAAACGTAAACCCTAAGCCCTAAAGCCTAAAACCGAAACCCTAAAACCCAAACCCTAAGCCCTAAAGCCTAAAACCTAAAACCTAAGCCGTAAAGCCTGAAACCTAGACCCTAAAACCCTCAAACCCAATAGTTATAGAGCAGTATAGGTCCGAGTGCTGGCAGGAGCTACACCGAAACCTGCGCTGCGACGGAGCGCAACAGTGCTCCGAAATGTTGGCTTCCTAAGATGGGGGAACCCCGATATGGGTTTAGGGTTTAGGGTTTGGGGTTTAGGGTTTAGGGTTTGGGGTTTCGGGTTTAGGGTTTATGTATTATAGACCCTTTAAACTGGTATCCCTAATTTTTGGGATTTCAGCAAGTTGTTCTTGTCCACCTGGGTTGGCAAAAACGTGCAAAGGGCGACTCAACAAGCCTTTGTGATTCATTCTTGAAGTTAAGGACCCTGCTTATAGTCGCCTTTAGACAGGGGCATATGGTCCCTAATTTTGAGCACAGAAGCCTAAGCCCCAAACCTTTAAATTGGGGTATATGGTCCCTAATTTAGGGTATATGATATAAAAGGGTAGAAGGAGGGTCTAGGAAGTTAGAGTCCCCCCGAGACTACGGCTGCCAGAAGCCAAAAAGCCATCCTTGTTCTGAGAACCTCAATTCAGATTTCCTGCGATTTTCAGAAGAACTGCCGCCCTAACCCGCAAAAATACTCCTTGTCGACCTCTGGTTTAGGGTTCAGTGTTGATATATTTGTATATATACATATATACAAATACAGTAGACCCCTGCCCCCAAACCCCAAACCCTACGCCACCCTTCACCCTGGTTCCTGTGCAAGGTACCGGTCAAGGCGCCGCTTGAGCTGGCAACAGTAGCCAGGGCCTCCGCACCCTGCGAAACGCTGCTGCGATGGGTACAGGAGCAATAGCCCCATAAAAAAAAACAAACATATAACCACTTTATCCGTATAATTTCCCCATATAACCCTTATATCCCCATAATATTCCTATAGAACCCCTTTATCCTTATAATATCCCCACATAACCCTTATATCCCTGTAATATCCCCATATAACCCCTTTATCCCCATAATATCCCCACATAACCCTTATAGCCCTGAAATATTCCTATATAACCCCTTTATCCCCATGATATCCCTACATATCCCCCCTCCCCGCCAAATGGGGTGAGCACTTTTGGGGATCCCAGGCCTGCAAAAGACTTGGTTGCTGTCAAGGAGCCCAGATTAAGCTAGTATAATTTGGAAACCCTACTATTTGCTATATACCTATATTTTGGTAGATAACTCAAGATAAATGTATTATTTACTATATACCTATATTCTGATAACTTAACTTAAATTCCTTATCAGCAGCACAGAAGATGAAGATGTTTTAAAAAGGAGTTGGGGGTGATAATGGGGGGATCGCAGGGTTTGGGGGTTTAGTTGCGGCGGCCGTTAGGCTTGACAGGCTCTGCAACCTCCCATTCGGGTTTGGTCTTGATGATCATGATGAAAGTAAAGTATAGTCCCCCTTAAGTAGATAGGATAATAGGGTTATACTGGGATAATGGAAAAGAAAATGGGAACTACTATTTGGGATTTAGGGTTTAGGAGCTCAATATTTTCACAAAGCCGTACACGTTGCATGCAATGGAATAAATCCTTTTCTGTTTCAGAAATGTCTGGGCCTGGCCAGCTTTGGAGTTGTCTCCAACAAGCTAAGAGGGGGGGTGCTTTTCCTATGGCAGCAGCCGCGCACAATAATGTGATCGGACTTTGAGGATGCCTGAAAACTGCTCTCGACTGTGCTTTGAACATTATGCTTTGAATCTCCACGGACAGCCTTCGCTTGGCACGCAAGGATCGAAACCTCACTGCGTGTTGGTGACCGCCAGTTTGGGCATACCCGTAGCTGCAGATTCCTCAATCTCTGAACAAGCCCAAAATCCTGTCCACGGTTCAGACTGATTCTCCAAATCAGTGGTGCTGGAAGAGGCTCCTGCAAAAACTGGGCCTTAGCAGTCAGATGCGACCAGCTTGAGGAGCTTGTGGCGGAGCACGTGTCCCGCATGAAGCTGCAAGAGGTGCGCACCATTGGAATGGTTGGCCTTTTTAAAGGGTTTGGCGAGCGAAGAAGTGAAGAGTTTGGATTTATCGAGTTAGTTGTTGGGGTGTGTGGTATGGCTGGGGCACTCAGGATCTAGCTTCTTGAGTCCTGCGCAAGAGTTTACATGCAATTGCACATGCGTACTTTTGACATTGGCCATAGGTTTGGGCAACATTTGGTAATCATTGACCTGCAGCTCAGTTTAAGTTACACTAAGTCCAAGTTGCAGAGTCGTGGCCTTTGCAGTGCTGTAGTAGGTTCTGGCATGGTTATCTTATCGATGTACAGGGATCCGCCAGAAAGTCGGTTTAGGGATAGGGTTTAGGTTTTAGGGTTTGGGGTGGAAGAATCCGGCTCTAGCTTTTTGGATTTCAAACTTTCTAGATCCCTGAAGCCTCCACACATCCAGTGCTTCCTGCCCCAGACACGTTGCATTGTCGCAACTCTCGTAGTTCCTATGCAAATCCGCTGCAGGACCGTTTTGGGAGCTCCATTGTAGGGCTGTAGGAATCCTCAACTATCAAATACTCCCTCCTTGAGCCCCCATAGGCTACAAGACGCCCATAGGCCCCATAGGGTTTAAGGTTTAGGATTTGGGGTCTACGGTTTAGGGTTTAGGGTTTAGGATTTGGGGTCTAGGGTTTAGGGTTTTGGGTCTAGGGTTTAGGGTTTAGGTTCCGTCTGCCAGCCCTTCAAATGCCTGTTGTCCGGATAAAGCCCAATTAGAAGCTCCATACCTCCAGCAATCCTCACAATCTCACGCAGCATCTCTGCATCCTTCTAACCTTTCTAGAAACCACATTCAACTCTGCCTGAGACTTACCAAAATTATATTTTAATGTTTCAACGCTAGAGAACCGCCACATACACATGATAAATGTTGTACATACCCATATGCTTCCCGCCCCTAAACCTTAAAACCTACAGGCCCTCAACTCCTGCAAACCCTTATCCTAAACCCTTTCAAACCCTAACCCCTATACCCTAAAACCCCATAAACCCTAAACCCTGTACCCCAAAACCCCATAAACCCCGACACCCCATGCCCTAAAACCCGATAAACCCTAAACGCTATAAACATTAAACCCTACACGCCTTATACACCCTACAAACCCTATACCCTAAAACCCTATACAAAAAAAGACCTAGACTCCAATACCCGATCAGCCCTAAACCCTATACCCTAAAACCCTCTAAACCCTAAACCCTATAAACCCTATAAACCCTATACACCCTTTAAACCTTTAAGACCCTTTAAACCTCTAAACCCTATAAACCTTTAACTCTACACACCTTATAAACCCCCTAAACCCTAAACCCCTAAACCCTAAACCCCTAAACCCCTAAACCCTAAACCCCTAAGCCCCTAAGCCCTAAATCCCTAAACCCCTAAACCTTAAACTTCTTGGGGTTTCAGGCTCTTCGCTCCGCGGAGGCCAAGCTGTCCGCGGCGGAGGCCGAAGAGGCCGAGGCCGAGGCGGACGTAGCCGAGGCTGAGGCCTGGAGGAGGAGTTGGGATCAGGGGTTTCGGGTTTAGGGGTTTAGGGTTTAGGGGTTTAGGGGTTTGGGGGTTGAGGTTTTGGAGTTTGGGGTTTGGGGGTTCAGGGTTTGGAGTTTGGAGTTTAGGGCCTCGAGATGTCTGTGGAACCCTTTGCTTGCAGCTACAGGGTTTAGGGATTTGGGTTTAGGGTTCAGGAAGAAGTGCAGCACTCATAACAAGAAAAGGAATAATGATATATACTGAGAATAGAAGGAAATGGAGGAGAGTAGTAATACTACTGGTAAGGCCATAAGGATCTGTGAGACTGTTGGTAATTACCACGGACAGGAACCCTACCTCATGCCATTTTGGGAACTGCTGTTCTGAACAATTACCAACTGGAAGATATGAGCGTTTCCCCAAATTAGGGGTACAAAGGTAAGGGTCTGTATAGTAAGGATTCTGGTGTTTTGGGCTCTATATTAAAGTCGCTCTGTTTACGCAAACCACCATCTAGCATTTGGAGGCTCACAAGCCTGGGAAAGGGTCTAGGGGCTTGGAGATCAAGGTGTAGAGGAGGCAGAGAGTGCGGAGTTGAGGTTTCCGAAAGTCTGGGTTGTTGTTAAGGAACTAAAATTAAGTTACCATAATGGGTATATATAGTAAATAATAGGGTTACCCAAATATAGTAACTTAAATTAAGTTCCTTAACAGCAACCCAGAAGTTGGTTGTGTTACAGGCTGGATTTGGTTTGGGGTTCAGAGTTTCGGGTTCGGAGGTCTTCTTCCCCTGACAGAGGGAAGGCTCAGTCACAAACCCACATCGACCCAGCCACAAACCACAAATCAGGTTTAGGGTTGCCTAAGAAGACCTACGCCGGGAAAAAAAAGGTAGTAACTAGCTTGGGGTTTAGAGATTGTGGTCTAGGGTTGAAGGACATATGGCGGATGGATGAATCTCGCACGCTTATGATACCTCACCTACAGCATTTCCTAGCCATTGTGGGACTTGGAGAGGTGCAAGATTTCCGTCATCTACGCTAAGGCCCTGATCCTCAGCATGTAGCCTGAATCCCACAACCCCGCATTCCTGAATACTATAGCGCAGAGCGTTGGATATAGCTGACAGAGGAAGAGTCCAAAATCCGGAGGAATTGCCTTTCCAGGGGCTGTTAGTGTATGCGGCGCCAAACCCAACGTACAGCCTCTCAACATGTTGAAAAAGGGGGCTGGTCGCGTATGTTTACCCCAGGATGCTATACTGCTCAGCATCCTGCTAAGAATTTGCTAAACCCTATGCCCTGATGTAGCCATGACACGACAGAACTAGCTTCGTTGCCACGATGACCAACACAGACGTCTGGCTTTTGACGATGTCGCCGATGTCCTGGGCTTCAAAGAATCGGAGCTTTGGATCCCTAAGCCCTGAGGCCCTGCAAGCGTAAACTTGAAACCCTGAAACCCTAGACCCTAAACTGTGTAAGAATCAGAGTTTGGATGAAGGGTTGAGGCTTAAAGGTGGAGATCTCTGGCGTGTAGGGTCTGGGGTCTATAGGTTTGGGTTATAGGTTGCGGGTTTTAGAGTCTGTGTGGAATGTATGGTTTAGAGGCTAGGGTTTACCCAGCAGAGTTGAGGGTATTTAGTTCAGGGTATAGGGTCTAGAGTTTAAAGTTTATGGTTTATGGTTTATGGAATAGGGCAGGATTGGGCCCCCTAGATCGTTGAAGGCTGTACCCCGAACCGTGTTCAGGGCTTAGGGGGCCTAGAGTATTAGGGTCTAGGGTTTAGGGCAGAGCTTATTGGTTTTAGGGCACGTGATGCAGTCGATGCCCGGATTCTGAGGTAGCGTTTTGCAGCCTTGAAGCCATCCCTCTCAAACAGACGTGGCGTGTCATTGACACGCCGGGGCTTTGTCAAAATGGGAGGGCCCTAAACCCAAAAAATGTATAGGGCCCTACACCAAAACCCCTACGCTGTTCATAAGAGCATTCCAAGCATCCATACTCTGGAGCACTGCCCCCTAACTGGTCAATACAAGGGTTTACGATTTAGGGTTCCGGGTTCCATGTTTAGGGATACAATCCCCATTAATTGAGTACCTATTAATTGACTAGTTTCAACTTTCGTTTCATTCCCTGCTAACAACCAGCAGATCGGGGAACATTTTTGGGGAACCGTAAAAGCCGATGGCCAATCTTCTTCGGGGCGCGTAGTTGGTAATCTCTGGGCTTTTAAACCGTTTAAGGCTTGAGTTAATGTAGACCCATGATTAATAAACCCCTTAAGAGCCCATTATAATCCCTATGAAGGGGAGGGGTTTATTAGTCAGGGGTTTGGGTTCCAAGCCGGCCAAGATTCGTTTATAGCAAGGAAGTTTGACCATATCTGATCGCATAATGCTTCCGCCCACAAACCGCGCGAAGCCATTAGGTGTCCCATGTGTGGGGATATGTAGGGGCATTTTGGAGAAACTTCAGAATCTCTACCCTAAACCCATTAAACCCCAAACCCGTAGCCCTGAACTCAACCCTAAATCCTGAACCCTACCCCCTGAACTCAATCACGGGGTACTTGGACCCTTCAACAACTACAGCATAACTGATGAAGCTCTCTCCCTCTCTCCACACAAATAAACTTTCACTGAAAGTTGCATCCAAAACCCCCAAAACTCTAACCGCCAACCCCTTGAACCCTTATCCCTAAACCCTAATTACCCCTAAACCCCAAACCCTCCACCAAACCCACATCTCAACCCCCTAAAACAACTGAACCACCCCTGACAAAGCCTTACAAGCACAGGGTTGAGGCCTTACATGGACCTCCAGACTATGTAGAATTATCTCCTTTTGGCTATATTTAGTGGTTTTGGGCCATTGTTTTACGTACTTTTGGGGTTTAGGTAGGGCTTGCTTGGAGTTCAGGGAGCCTAACAAGTCCAATTGACGCGGCCACACTTTTTATAGGGTTTAGGGTTTAGGGAACAGAGAAAGCATCTCTGCCTTCCTCTGACCCGAAGATAAGGCAAACAAAGACTGGCAAGACTATAGTCCCCCTTAAGTAGATATAGGGAATGCAGGGGTTGTATTGGGATATTGGGATAATGGAAAAGAAAACGGAGACTACTATTTAGGGTTTAGGGATTAGGGTTTATAGTCCCCCTTAAGTAGATAGAATATGGGGTATATGGGGATCCGATTATAATATACCCAAAGACATATTCTATCTACTTAAGGGGGACTATATACTGTATATCTTAGGTGGAAACCCCCCACCCAGTGATCGTGACTATAAGGGATAAAGAGGACAAGATTAGGCCCTACCTAGCCTATACTGTATATCTACTTCACTGATTCCCAAAGCATTACTACCCATGAGACCCTCAAGTTTTGAATTCAGACTAGTCGTAAAGCAATGTTCCAAGCCCCGAACCCTCAGCAGTGGACGCCTGAGCGCAAGCCTGGAGCGCGAACCCCCAAAGCCATGACAAAGATCATGACAAGTACCGGTAGCGCGTGCATGAAACTGTGGGAGCAGAAGCATAGCAGCTGAACGGCAGCATCAAATACTAGTCCTAAGCCCTAAGCCCAAAGCCCTGAGCCCCAAACCCCGAGCCCTGAAGCCTCAAAACTCCAAACCCTAAACCCTAAACCCAACCCCGAACCGCAAACCCTGAGCCTTAAAGCCTGAACCCTAAACCCTGACTAAAACAAGCCAAGGGTCCGCTAGCCCTTCCAGCTCGTCCTTTCTTTTGGACGGGACGAAGGAAGAAGATGCTTATAGCAGCTACAGGGAGTGCGGAGGGCCAAGACTTGGGATTTTTCTTTTAGGAATTAGAATCTTGGGTGTTGAGTTTAAGGTTTTGAGTTTTAGAGGGGTTCAGAAGCTGAAGAGATAGAGGCTGAAGGATAGAGATACAGGGACACGGGTCGGTGGAGTTGAAGTGGTAGAAGCCTCTTCGATATACTAGTAACAATAACGAATAGTAACCCGAAGCGGAACACAAGTAAAAACGCTAAGAATAGCGGGAGTAGTAATAGAGATAGACATCCCAGGTTTGAGTAGCCCATTTAGGTCTAATGGTGTTAGAGGTAGCGGAGGACGTTGAGTGACGTGACTTCTACGGTGTTCTTGAACCTCTCATGCTGTGCAATTTAGGGTCTAGGGTCTCAACCCCACATCCCAATCCTGTCCCTAATTGTATGTACTGAGTGTCGTCTACAACGATCACTGCCAAGACAGACCCTGCTCCTGGCCTGCTCAGCTAGCTGTCGTCTATGTGAAGCCCCACTGAGAGGTTCAAGAACATGCTGGGACGGTTAGGATGTATGATTTAAGATGAGAATTGGCTCTGAATCCTACACCTTAAACACAAGCGCCATGAATCATGATCTCCTGCATCCCTGGACGACTTGAACTCCAAGCGCAAAATCTCACGTACACGCCGCCCAACCTGCAAACTATTAAGCACCAACAGGAGCCGAAGGCTCCAAGGATTTAGGATTTGGAGACTAGGGCTTCAGGCAAGCCCAAAACCTCTGGATGTGATACCGTAAGACTCAAAGATATCCACCTGAACCTCCAGAATTTGCATGCATCCTTTCAAGAGCCAAAAGTACGAACCCCCTCACCCGCAGCATCCTCGAGTCTAACCCCTAAACCCTCAACCCCAAGCCCTCAACCGTAAACCTTAAACCCTAAACTCTGAACCCTACATGCTAAGCCCTAGACCCATAAACCCTAAGCCTTCAACCCTTAACCACAAACCCCACATCAGTCAAGCCAGAAGTCTGTCGACCTCAACAACCGAAACCCAAGCAAGGACACTTCCAGATTATGTTAGCATTATATAGGGATACTGGGGTTATAGACAGGTTATACATGAATTTTATATAGGGATTATGTAGGGATTATGTAAGGATATGGGGTTTCAGGTCTAGGGGTTTACACTTTTAGGGGTTTGGGTTTTGGGTTGAGGGTTTAGGTTTAAGGGTCTGGGGTTGAGGGTTTAGGGTTGAGGGGTGTTGGGGCTTAGGATTCATGAGCCCAAGTGGCAAACCTTGAACCGGCCGATCGCAAAGACCAATTCCCAAAGTCCAACCCATAAAGCATCACACCTGAATCCTGAAAGACCAAACCCTTACGCCAAAGAATCCATGCCCTCTACCCTCACCCAAACTAACACGGAAGTCTATGTAGACCAGCTTTAGACGGGCTTCAGCTTTACAGTGCCATTTGGGAAGTTTCATGTTAGTTTGGTGTTTGTGTAACACCCTAAGCCCAAAATCCGGAAGCCTTAACCCCCCACAACCCAAACCCTCAGGTTCAAAATAAGCAGAAGTTGGGCAAAAGCAGAACAAATCACAGCAAAAAAGCTCCATCCAAAACTCCGGACATTAACCCTGTGAAGTGTCTGTAAACCTGAATCTAAACAACCCTGAACGGCCTTGCAACTTCAACCCTAACTCTGAGCTCCCGAACTCTCCAGCCTAAATCTTCAACCAACTAAACCCTAAACCCCGAAATCCTACAACCAAACTCCCTGAATCAAAAATTCCTAAACTCTAGCCCCTAAACCCTAAACGACTGAGCCCCTAAACCCTGAGTAACCCAGAGGGTCCACATGTACAACCATTGGGGAATTGGGACCCATAATTCCTTCTATAGTATAGTATTTTGGGGCCTAATTCCTTAATAGTTGTAACCCTAAACCCTAAACCCTAAACCCAAATAGTTGTATATATGGACCCTCTGAGTAAGCTGAGGCGCGGAGTCCAAAAAGACCTTCGCCTTCCATCCGGACCTGTGGAGAGCAGACAGCTTTTGGGCTTTGGGTTCAGGGTTCAGGG
>CAJNIZ010004435.1:23167-34031 GCA_905231905.1 Symbiodinium pilosum | reverse complement strand
GTTTAGGAAATTGAGACTACTACTGTTGATACTACAAATCCTGCATGACCCTAATATACTATAGTACCATGAATTCCCATTATATAGGATACTTAGGGTCATGCAGGATTTTTAGTATCCACCGTATTTAGGGTATCTAGAGGGTAGATGGAGAGTCTAGGTTGATTACTAAGCACATTCTTGCCTGAGTAGCAATTGGGGGCGGAGGGCTACTGCAGTTGGAAGATATGTTTTCTTGCAAATTCCTGTATGGGCGTCCAATCCATGTTCACCAGATACCCCTAAAATCGCCTGCACGAAGGCGCAAGCCAAGATCGCGAGAAACCTTCCAAATGAGCTGATTCGGGAGGTTTCGCAAGTGGGGCTTGATGCCCACGTACTTGCACGCTTGGGATTGAAACTCTGTAGATGGACCAGGGGGCTTGGCGCAAGGGTACTCTACTTCGACCCAAATCTAGTGATGCCCCGTCCAGCTCTTTACCAGTTGGGCCACACGCGTATAGACCCTTAGAATCATAGTGTCAAGAATCCTTATGCAATAATAGGAATACAAGTATTCGTACTAAGTAATCATAGTGATAATAGTCTCTTGATCGGCAGTCGCAATGTCAGCAAATGCTGTCTACTCAGACTCTTCCTGATCCCCATACTAACCCAAGAAGCCCAAACCTCCAGCCCAAACCCTCTTTAACCCTAAACCCTTAACCCTGAAACCCTAAAGCCACTCCAGCCCCAAACCCTCTTTAAGTCTAAAACCTGAAACCCTAAAGCCACTCCAGCCCCAGAACCCTCTTTAAGTAGGTTGGCATTTTAAAAGGTCAGGTGCGGCAACAGACCGCAGGCGCTTGGCGTCCAAAGTGGCCATGATTCCTTGCTCCCCACACTCCTGGGTTGTGGTTTCCATAGGGTTCTATAGGGTTACATAGGCTTTATATAGAGCTTCTATAGGGTTATATAGGGTGTATATAGGGTGTATATAAGGTGTATACAGGGTTTATATAGGGTTTACATAGGGTTTAGGGCTTCTCAAAATTTGGGGTACCTTTAAAGGGGTTCAGAAAAGCTTAGTGTTCAGGATTTGGTGGGGCTTAGGTGTTGGGGATGCAGGGCTTCGGCGTTGAGGGATTGTAGGTGCTGCCCCCCATTGGTGAGACTACCTGAGCTATAGTCTTAGCTCCTCAAAGCGGGAGGTGTTATATAGGGGGTTATATAGGGCAGTACTATAATATGGGTTTAGGGTTTAGGGTCTAAACTCCTGATATATGGGGGTTGTATGGGGGAGCTTTAAAAGGCTTCTTACCGGGAATACTAGGAGTTCAGACTATAGCTCGCATTGCTCCTTCTCGCTCAGGAGCCCTTTTCTTCACACCCCGAGGCAGCTAAGGTACAATGAAGGGTTAACCCGTGTTATCATCATGGTGAGTGAGAAGCAGGAAGGAACAGCTGCTGCTGATGAGTGATGAGTGGTAGTGGCGATGATCATGGTGGTAGTTTGAACTTTCCATGCTTGGCGCTAACCGGGGCGTTGGACATCGGCATGTCGACCGCAAAGGCCACAACAGCAGCATGTTCACCATTAGCAGGGCCTAGAGGGCCCTGATTCGAACATCTGAGGCTAAGAGGTTCAGTGTGAGATCCATCCTTCCAGGTAGGGGGGGGCCAGAGGAATCTGACTGTACAAAGGCAAGACCTTGCATGTGAACAAAAAAGACAGCCGGTGTCATCTGTCTTATGATCGCCAACAGCAGGAATGGAGCATAACTTACTGGTTCTCAGCAGGGAATAAGGGGATATAATCCCTATATACTATACTATAGCCCCTTATTCAATATTCAGGACCAGTAATATAAAGGTTTCCAAAAGGTGATGGTATTGGGGCCTCACCGGATTTCTATTTGAGGGTCTGAACTTCGGACTGAGGTCCACGAGGTATCGTACTGTAACTACTGCCCAGGTTCAGGGCCCTTCATTCTTTGATAGCTTTTTGATTGTCGGTTAAAACTTGTCCATATGGGTGGTTGTCAAAATTATGGTCCCTTTTTAGATCCCTATTTTAATACGGCACCTAAAATTAAGGGTACTGAAAAGGGACCATAATCTTGACAACCACCCATATGCTGGGCTAGAAACCCTAAACCCTAATCGCTTGGTGTTCGTACTGGATAACGCGCTCGTACCTTGGGCAGAGCATCCTACAGTTTGCTGGCCCAGTCCTGAATAGGCAGCTTAGGGTTCTACAGGGTTATATATAGGTTCTATGGGGGTTCTATAGGGCTTCTATATAGGGGTTCCATAGGGGTTAGGTTAGAATTATTCTGCAGCTCTGTGCAAGTTCAGTTTGGAAAGTAGGAGGGAACAGCCTGTTGGGTGCTAAAATCATCAAAGAAATCTTGAGCCAACTTGGCTCCTGAGACTTCAAAGTCATAATTATGTTGGGGCTATATAAGGATAATTGGATAATGGAAGAGAAAAATGGAAACTACTATATTATCCTAGTATAGCCTAATATTATAGCAGTTTCCATTTTCTTTTCCATTATCCTCACATAACCCCTATATAGCCCTAATATCATCCCAATGGGTACCCCCTAATATGTGATCCTACGGCAACTTTTCCATGCAGAGGGCAGTATTCAGGATGAGGGTCTTCTCCGAAAAAGGGGGCCGGGGGTGGCCTGAATGTTGTTCTGACGTTCTGTAGTCTTCAGCGAGCCTAAACCCTAATGACATCATCACTGGTGCAAGGTCATGACAACAGTGGATACAAAACATGACGCAAACAAGCCCTATTGTGGTTGGTAGGGGATAAAGGAATATATGTTATATAGGGACTATAGAGGGATTGTATTCCCTTATTGCATAATAGAAAACCCAGTAAGTAGCCTTTTCTATTCGGGAACTGCGGTTCAAGGACTGTATGAACTCAAACTGTACAAGCCAAGGTCGACGTGTCAAAATCCTTCCCACAGAGTTTATATGTGGTACGGGGGTTCCCAAAATTAGGGGCAAAAACTTTGGGATCTCATAAAGAGGACTGTTGCATTTTCGGGTCCAGGTTGGGTTCCCCCTATTTCGAGAAACGACCATACGTAGAATGTAGGAGACTATACGTTAGCCTTGTTGGGAATCTCCGTGGTAGCCCACTATTGGACTACAGTATCAGTCCTTCTCATGCATCGCCTGTCTGTGTTCGTCATGAATTTGCACACAGCAAGCTGTAAGCCGTCCATCATGAAGTATGGCGGACTTAGAACAGCACTTAAGCGCTGTCGTAGCATATAATGCCTTGAAACAGGCGGGGCTTGCTCTCGCAGATATTGCAGAGGCAAGATGGGACTGGAACTGTTGGTAATGGGATCCTCTGGCTCAGGGCTTGGGTGTTTTGGATAGTTTGGCTGGTGTTCAAGGATGCAAGGGTTTTCACGCTGCTGATGTGAGGCTGTTCTCATAGTGTTCATGCTTGTATCATGTGCAAGTGCTAGAGGTTTCGAATTAAACCCTAAAGCCTGTATAACCCATTATAGTAGTTTCCATTTTGTCTTCCTTTATCCCTATATATCCCCTTATATCCCCCTATATAACCCTAAACCCTGTGTCGTTTGTGGAGGTTTTGTTGATTCAGGTCTCAGGCAGTTGCGGTCGAATGTTGGGATCCAAATTTAGAACCATCCGCCCTACGAAGCAAGCAGTTTCCCGTGAGATGGTGATCGGAAGGATGGGTTTCCATGGCATAGGCTCGGCTAGCACTCCCTGAATATGGTACCCTAAGGGTCCATGTACCCAATATTTAGGTACTTGGGTTTTGGGTAATAGGAATTACAGTACAGGTTTTGGGTAAGTATAGGATTATTAGGTACTTGGACCCTTAGGGGTAGGAAGAAGGGATCCTCCTTTGCTTGGAGGGGCAAACTGCTACTTGCTGGGTTGAAGTCAAGGGAAAATGCATTCCAAGCCTTGCTAATTCTCCTTGTATGCTGAGACCCTCGAAGCAGATGCCTAAACACAGAACACAGTTGAACATGGACCATTGGGACGTTATGCTGCTTGCTTGACGGCAGTGGCGACTTGAGCTTGTTGCAAAAAAAAAAACAACGCAAGCCCAACAAGCGTTATCCGGCCTCATAACTTATAAAGGCCTTAGAGCAAGAGCTGCAACCTTAACCCTTGAACCCGAAGCCCTAAGCCCTATAGCAAGAGCCACTTGCAGCCAGAAAGCTTTGAAGAAAGCAGGTCGCCGGCAGCGACAATCGAAGCGACCTTCTTGAGGCTAAGATGTCGCATGTTATCCAGGAGGTTTTCTGTATCCTTAAACAGAGGTATATGGTCCCTGATAGTGGGTATTTAGCGTATAGTAGATTGTGAGAAGGTCTAGGATTTTAGAGGCATGTGGTGGCATCGAAACTCTCTGACGACTGCATGGTTCCCTAAACCCTAAACCTTGTAGAATCCCCTATGTATACCCCCCGTGGGGTATCCGAAGTTTTAGACAAGTAAGGCTGCTCTTCAGGATGTTCAATCGGATGTTCGGACATTTGGTTGCCAACGCGTAGATCATGTTCTGGGTTGCTTTCAAGGAAATTTACTTAAGTTACCATACTGGGTATATATGTATATATCATAGTTAATAGGGTTTCCCCAATATAGTGACTTAAATTACGTTCCTTAGCGGCAACCCAGTGCTTTGCCTAGAGTTTCTTTGTGGTGCCCTGCTGGCTGTTACCATGCAAGTTCAAAATTAAGATATGTGTGACTTAGGAGGACCCCCCCACCTGTAATAGTGGTAAAATCGGACTATCATAGGACCCTAATATATTCCTTATTATCCATTATTGTCACTATTACTGGGTGGAGGATCCACCTAATGTGCGACCTGGGCTTTGCCGGAAAGGCTCTGTATTCACAGAGCTCCTGGCACGGTGTGGCTGCAATCATACAGACAGCCCCATCTAGGGTCCAAATGTGGAATGTGATGGTCAAGGGGAGCAAGCAGAATTTAGGGTTTAGGGTTTAGGGCGTCAGGTGTTCGAGAAGCTCGCACGGGATGAGCAGGATTCTGCTTTGGCCTCAGAAACTGCGAGCTGCACAGTGGGGTTTTGGGTATATCATCTCCTATATTATCATTACAGGAGAATCAAATGGAAAAGAAAATGGAAGATAAAATGGAACCTGGGGGAATATAGGGAGTTAATGAAGACTGCGCCAAGAGTGCTTTAGGGTTTCAGTTTTCGGTCTTTTCGCATCGAGGGTTGATCACCTAGCAACAACTCTAAGCTTATTGGTAGGCAGTAGGGAATAAGGAATATAGTCCCTATATGATATATTCCCTTATTCCTTACTTACCCCCAGTAAGTAGATTGTACATCCTTGCCCGAAGCCCGTCTTCATGGGATGCCGTCCTGCTTCAACAGGCATACAGTCAGCACTGTCGAAAAAAAAAAGACCAAGATGACGCATTCAGCCAAGAAACACCATACCAGGGTGTGCGATGCAGACGCCCAACGCCCAAACCCTACACCCTAAACCCTAAACCCTAAACCCTAAACCCTACACTACACTTTGAGCTTGCAAGTCCTGGCTGCTCAGTGATGACTTTAACTTACCATACATTTGGGGGGAGCTAAGGAGCTAGGGGTAGTCTATATTAATATAATAAGGGGAGCTAAAGAGCCCAGGAATCACCAAAACCATAGGGGAGTTAATATACTTCAACTTTAGTTGAATGTGCTTTGCTTCTTTCACTACTGGGAATTTCATTTTGTTCCAAACAACCCCTAACCCTAAGGCTCCAATGACCATAATGTTGAGGCTCTTGGGCCCAAAGACCATACTATAGAAGGCTTTTGGGCTATTGTGAGCCTTGGGGTAAGACAAGATACCCCGAACCCTAAACCCTCAACCCTCAGCCCTTAACCCTAAACGAGCCTCGGCTTGCCCTAGGGATTTCTGAATGGCCGAGAAACGCACCAGGTCCTAACCCTAAACCCCCAAACCCTAAACCCCTAAACCCTAAACCCTAAGCGCACCAGGTCCGAATCCTTGCAATCAACAACTGCATCACCCTGGGGAGACTGGGGGCTTCGCCAGAATGGCAGGACTGAGATTATTTGGTGATTTTGGGTTATATTAGGGTTATACGAGAATAATGGAAAAGAGAATGGAAACTTCTATAGATTCGGTTTTGGAGTTTAGGGGCTTAGGGCTTGGGGTTTAAAGTTTGGGGGTTTAGGGTTTGGGATTTGGGGGTTTAGGGTTGGCTGGATTGGGCTTTGGGGTTTAGGGTTTATAGTCCCCCTGAAATAGATAGCATATGGCTTTTGGTATAGTATACTGGGATCCCCATATACCCCATACTTAAGGGGGAAAATAGGGTTTAGGGCTTAGGCCACTTTGAAAGTTGGATGGTCGATTATTTGAGCTGTCTAAACTCCTAGTATCCCCCTTAATATCCCCTATAATAAGCCCTTATATAATCCCCTATATACCCCCCTTTAAGGAGTTTAGACCCTAAACCCTAAACTAAACCCTAAACCCTAAACCTTATATAATCCACTATATACCCCCTTTAAGGAGTTTAGACAATGGATTCTTTGGTGTAGGACAGACCAATTGATAGGGATCCAAGGGCCTGCACTTATCACCCTACCACCTTACACCCCAAACCCTCAACCCTACACCCTAAGACCTAATCTAGCATGTAGTATATTATAGTATATTAGTATGTTATAGCATATGTGAGTATATTATTATAGTACATTGTAGTATATTATAGTATACCTAAACCCCAGGCCCTTAACCCTAAACCCTGGCCCTGTTAGCACTCTTAGCCTTCTATGGCTTGGTATTGGCTCTTCTGGGTTGCTGCTATGGAGCTTAATTTCAGTTACCATTGGGGAAACCCTGTTAATTACGATAAATATACCCATTGTCGTAACTTAATGTAAGATCCTTAACAGCAACCCAGTTTTGTGTTAAGCCCGATCTCGTCAGGGTCATGCAGATAAGCAGCCCCGAGATACACAGGGAGCACTACATCAGGATCCTATTTGTATCAGGGTTTATGGAATCCCATTGCCCTAATGGTCCAAGTACCTAATAATCATATACTTACCCAAAAGTTGTACTAGAATTTCTATTAACAAAAACCCAGGTATCTAATTATTAGGTACTTGGACCCTTAGGGTTGATTTTGAAGGCCAAAAAGATGACAGGTGCCGCAGTATGAGCCACACTACCACGAAAATACCATGTGAAGAAGAGGATGTCCTTCCTGAACCCCAAAAGTATGTAAAATAATGGCCTTTATGGCTATTATTAGGGGTTTAGGGCTTTTATTTAACCTACTTTTGGGGTTTAGGTTCCATCTAGGAGGCCCAGAGATGTCGAAGAGATCGGAAATTTTCCTTTCAGGAAATGTCCCTTTGTACCCTTAGGGTTTGTACCCTTGAGTTTGGGTCCCTAAACAAGGGTACTTCGGACCCAAAATCTAGGGTCACCAACATTAAGGGTACAAACTTAAACACTTTGATCCCTGCGACATTAGCCATGCAATTAAAAAGTCTATACATAGGACGTGCATTGGGCTATATGGAGCCTTAGCCCTAGAATTATATCCCGGGTGCTTGGGCGCCTTGTGGCGGATGGCTTTAGGGCATTTGGATCCGGTGGATCAAGCATCAGGCATTCAGCCAGGAGTGACCAGGAGCCACTTTCACCTCTCTTGCGCATTTGCTGACACACGCTTGCGGTTCCGTATTTCTGCGCCGCATTTGACTTCAGACATCCTGTTTGCCAAACTTAGCTTTTCTTGAATCTTGAAAAGGTTCAAAACCTGTGCCCCTGACAAGGTCCTTTCCTGGAGCCTGGCATCTGAGTTGTTGAAGTGTAAGAATCCAATGTAGCCAGGAACCCATCCTCGCTGTCATCAAGTCGTCCGCAGAGGACAAGAAGTCCTGGCGTGTACGTGGCTGGGTCGCAGCTCAGACTCATGGGTCTTTACAACAATTGCATCTTCGGCTTTGCTGCATGGCATGGCTTTCACGGTCTGCATAAGGTTTGGTTGCGAAAGGTTTTCGAAACGCCGGTCAGTCCCTGGGCGACGCATGCAACGTGCGTCCTAGCATCCAAGTGTCGTAGGTGAAGCCATCAGTCGCAGCCCAAACAGCAGTGGGGTATGTGCTTAACGTGCATTTTGGATGGATCTTACTTCTCCAAACAGATCGTAGAATTCATGTCGAGAGGGACGGGCACGGAAAAAAGGCTTGAGGTTTTCTGTCATAAGACAAACAAACCTGTTAGCGTTACGAAGGGCTACTGCAGAGAAATGGCGTCGTGTTCAGGCATTGAAGCTTGTTAAGCCTGAGCCGCATCTCTTCTCGGATCCCTTCTTGTGATCTAATCCTGAAGATAAGTTGCTGACCTAAAACATTCCGTCATCTTGAGATTCACAAGGTTGGTTTAAGGTCCATGTGGGCATGCCGAACAACAAACAAAAAAACTGGAGACTGGCTTAATTTGGAGTTAAAGGTGTGCAGGACATGCTGGCACCTCTGAATACGACTTCAGAAGGAACCTCTAATGACACGACCCCTTTTGATGGTGGACGGCTTTTGGTTCCGTTGCAGGTTCCGTCTACTGGACCCCAGAACCATTATAGTCCTTGTCATAAGGACCCAAAAAGGCGTACCCCTAATTTTAGGAAACTCCCATTTGAGCCTTCCGATTTTTGGAGTTTTGGCGGCTTCTGGGCCCAGGATGCAGTCTTTCTTTGCATGGATAGCACAGAAATTCGGGGGTTTGAGTTATACATGGATATCACGGCCCAGCCTGCATTTTGAGATACACGAGCATTTAGATTCAGGCTTCTGAAGCATGTTCTTGAATTTTTGGATGATTTGCGGTCTGTCCGAGGCTACATGATGGTCAGAATCTCGGCCGATGCCAGCATGCGAAGTCATGTCTTGCAAAAGCGCCAGCCACATTCCCAAAGTCTCCCTGCAAACAAGCATGTTATCTTTTCTTGCTCATGACTGGAGATCTTACAGCATCATGTAGGTGGACCCCTCAAACTGTAATAGTGACTACATAAAAGATAGTAAGGATCATATTAGGGTTCTAGTATATTCCTCGTATACCACTATTGCAGCGTGGCGGATCCTCCTAAATCACATCCAACCGATGTGTCCGAACTATTCAGCTGTACCTATGATAGATCCTTAAGGGTCCAAGTGCCTAATGCTCATATACTTACCCAACAACTGTACCATCATTACTCTTACCCAAATCCCACGTGCGGGATTTGGCAAAGATCGAATGTAAGATTGAGATGCTCCTCAAACCCTTTAAACCGTAAGGACCACCGCAAATTCCCTGATTTTCAGACCGTCTCAGGCTTTTGGGGTGTGCTGAGAATTTATGGGGAAAAAGTAAGGGTTTAATTAGGGTTTGTTTTTGGGGGGGGGGGGACCTTTCTTGCAGCCTAAGCCGAGTCTTTGCGATTGAAGCAGATCGGCTTGCTGCACCATAGCCCATAGCATTTGCTCATTTTCCAGTTAGAAGTTAGACGTGTTCACCTTAGTGGCTCTCAGCCGTACAAAGCAGGGCATGGTGGGTTAGAGTTTAGTCATATGGTAGTTTCCCAAAGTATGGGGAGCCCAATATAGACCCCAAAATATTATAATCCTTATTATAGGGACCTCCAAGAAGGTACCCCTAATTCTGGGAAACTCCCATATTCAGTCCTTCCCCCAGCAAAAAGCCATCATATGGACGATGGAGCTGGGAAATGCTGCATCTTTCCCAGGCCAAGGGGCAGGGCCCTGAAGCCACAACTATGAAAGGTTTTACCTAAACCCCAAAAGTATGTAGAAGAATTGCCTTTTGGTCTATTTTCAGGTGTTTGAGCTATGTTTTTACCTACTTTTGGGGTTTAGGTCGGCTCTTTTTACAGATAGCATGACCAAAGCGGCCATGACTGACGATCTGATGCTGCTGGTTCGAGAAGTGCTGTGCCCGGGCTTTACCAGACAGCAATTTTCTTACGGAGGGCTACAGGGGTTTGGGGCATTTGTAGGGTGTCCCACTTTTTGAGAGGATTGAGCGGTATAGCACGTGTGCCTCCAGCACTTTGGCACCAGGATTCTTAAGTCAAACTCCCGATATAGCCCCAATGTAACCCTAATATTACCCTGATAGAACCCCAATATAACCTAATAGAATTAATAGAACCCTAGTATAACCCCAATATGGCCCCAATATAACCCTAATATAGAGCTGAGGCAGGAGCACCGAGATGAGCAGCAGAAGCATCTTGAGCAGTGGCTTCAGAGCGTTGCCGCTCGGTTCTACGTATGGATAGTATCCATCATCTGACTATAATAAAAAGAACAAACATGGGTTTATAGAAATAGACATTATGACTATGATAACAGCAATGATCGCCATCCAGTTATAGAAATACACGTTATAACTGTCATACTAAGAGTACTAACCATGTATGTATGTTCAAGTTCCTCTTTCAAAGTTCCTTTTAGCGGAGAAGGTTGCAAGGTTCGTCTTTGGAATACTTGCCTCTTCAATGACAGCTTGGAATCACCAACACCCTACAACAGCTACTGTTTAGGGTTTAGGCAGATTCGACATTGGCATAATGGTCCGAGTCAAGTGACACGGACCGTGTTTAAGGTGTAGGGTTCATTTAGGTTTTGAGGTTTAGGGTTTATAGGGTCCTTTCAAGAGGGGGCCGTAGGGGGTGTTTGGGGGAGGGTGTTGGGGATGTTTCTTTGGGCTAACTTGGGGATCGAGCCTCGTGATGGAGCACAGTCTCTTGCCTACTGCTTGAGGATTGAATCTTCTGGGTTGCTGTTAAG
>CAJNIZ010004435.1:0-15064 GCA_905231905.1 Symbiodinium pilosum | reverse complement strand
TGGAAACTACTATTTAGGGTTTAGGGTTTAGGGTCCCCCTGAAGTAGATAGAATATGGGTTTGGGTACATTATAATAAGATCTCCATATACCCCATATTCTATTTACTTCAGGGGGACTATCACACTCCTTTGACATGGCCCCTAGCCTAGGAAGGGCTTTGTGTAAGCCCAAGCGAAGGGTCCAAGTACCAAACAATCCCAAAACCTGTACTAGCATTACTATTGCCCAAATCCCGAGTTCCCTAAAACCTAAGACCTATACAATCCCCTATAGAACCCTCCATTTAAGGAGTTTAAACCCTAAACCCTAAACCCCTAAACCCTAAACCCCTAAACCCTAAACCCCTAAACCCTAAACCCTATTAGGCTTGGATGTCGATGGCGACTACGTCATCAGCGTCGATGAGTTCACAGAGCGGTGCATGCAGCTGCGCCTCGCGCGGAACAGCAAAGGGTGGAAAGCCCAGGTCCCTTTAAAGGTGTATATCTGTATCCATATACAGGGATATTACCCTCATAATGGAGAATCAAATGGACAAGAAAATGGACAATTAAAGGGTCTAGACCAGGACCTTCCTTGTACCCTTAATTGGGGATATATGGTCCCTAATAATGGGTACTTAGGCCCTATTTGTGGGTAGGAGGAGGGTCTAGGTATATACAAGGATATTACCCTCATAATGAAGAATCAACTGGAAAAGAAAATGGAAAATTAAATGGAGACAACAATAGGATTAGGGTTTAGGGTTTAGGGTTAGACCCCTGATTAATAAACCTCCTCCCCTTAATAGGGGCCATAATAATAGGGATCCTAACATGAAGGCCTTTAAAAGGAGGGGTGTTATTAATCATGGGTCTACACTAGGTTTTAGGATTAAGGGTCTAGGGGCAGATTGGGACTTTGCATGAGCCATAGTCTGAAATCCTATAAGAAATTATATAACCCCATTTCTTTAGGGTCCCTATATGTGTCATATAGGGTTGAGGATTTAGGATTTAGGGTGTAGTTGATACTAGAAGTTTAGACTGTAGCTCACATGGCTTCACTTTGGCTTCAGTGGCTGCATTGAAAGGTTTCCTAGCACAAAACAAGCTCGAAATGGTAAGCTGTCAAGTTTTTTGTGTTTGTTGGGCCCCCAATATAACATGTCCCCCCCCGCCAATATATAGGGGTATGTACCTCACAAAGGGTCTACAATTTAACCCCCTCCCAAAAAAGATGTATGTCCGTGTGTAACCTTAGTTTTCAATTTTCTTCTTCATTTGATTCTCCATTACTCAGGGTATTGACCCTCAACAATAAACCTTAAATTGTAGTTTCCATATTCTTTTCCATTGTCTCTGTATATATTCAGATGCATATATACATACCTAGTTCCAAATGGTCTTCTTGTCAACCGTATACCCTAACCCCTAAACCCTAAGCCCCTACATATGCGTAGTCCCGGCAGCAGGCACGGTCCGGCGAGAGCCGTCGACGTTTTCGGCCTGCAGCGACATCAGATGAAGCAGCTTGGACCTGGTGGCAGAAGAGTGCTTTGAGGTTTTTATTGGTGTTTGAGAGTTGTTTAGTGGTTTCAGTGTTTTAGGACTTCAGGCATTTAGGATTTCTAGTGCTTTAGGTTTTTTTTTTAATAGTGGGTTTTCAGGGTTTGAGGAGTTTAGGGCTTTGGGGCCTGTAGGGTTTTAGGACTTTCGGGTTTTAGTCCTTTAGGGTCTAAGGCTTGATACTACCACCAGCTTTAGACAGACATGTATCTTGTGTATATGTATATATAGAGATATACAGATATACATGCAAACAAAGACTTGTGTATAGTACGTGTATATATGTATAGAGTGTTGTGTATATAGTCTATGCCTGGGCCTAGACATCTACTCTCTATAGACCTAGGGACCATATACCCCCGCGTAAAGTACCAGGAGTGTCCTTGTGCTGATACTGGGATTGGGTTCATGAGCTTTCGAATATAAGCTTTGACAGTTTCGACTTGAGGGTAGTTTCCATTTCTTTTTCTATTATGTGGTTGAGGGTTTAGGGTTTTTATGCATATATCTATAGCCCCAGATGGTGTTTGTGACCACCCTAGACCCCTAAACTCCTAAACCCTAGAGTCGAAGCCCTAAGCCCCTAAACTACTAAACCCTCAGCCTCTAAACCTAAAACTCTAACCCCCCAACCCCTACCCCTCTATATAGTCCTAAGTTTGATTGCAGGTGTGGGGTTCAAGGCTTGAGCTTTAGGATCAAGGTTTCAGGCAGCTGGGGTCGAGGATTTTGGGATTTAGGGTTTAGGGTTTAGGGTTTAGGGGGGTTTAGGGTTTAGGATTTGGTGTCTAGGGTTTGGGATTTGGGGTTCAGGGGTTCTGGTTTTGGGCTTCAGGGGTTCAGGGGTTTAGTATTTGGGGTTCAGGGGTTTAAGGCTTGGGGCTTACGTGCAGCTCAGTATTTGGGGTTTAGGGGTTTCGGGCTTAGGGAGATTGAGCTTCTTGCAACCCTAAACCCTAAACCTCAGGTATCGGGAAAAGCTTTCGGAACTGGAGCAGCACTTCAAGCATATGGCAGCTTGGACATTAGAAAGTGTTCCTGTCCCGGGCTTTCTTCAGAAGGGTTTAGGGTTTTAGGGTTTAGGGTTTAGGGCGGTATGTGAGTGGAACCTTGAGGGTTTCAGGGTTTAGGTTTTAAATTTTAGGGTGGTTCCGACAGACATACCATGCTGATTTAGGATATGCGTTTCCTCCAAGCATTGCGGGGAGGGTGGGTGTTCTTTGCAATTGAGACCTTCCGTGATTGTGGGCAATTCATGCACCTACAACATGTCCAGGATCCTTGCTCCAAGGACCCAAATCCTTTGACAAAGTACTGGGGCATTGGGGGTTCATAATGATCTTCCCTTTTGTGTGAGATGGTGCGAGGCAGCCACTGAAACTATCCAGGATCATGAAGTGCCTGTTCCTTCACCCTAAACCCTAAGCCCTGAAACCTGAACCCTAAACCCTAACCCCTAACCCTGGACCACAAATCCTCAGCCCTAAACCCTGAACCTCAACCTTGAACCCTGAAGCCCTGAACCCTAAATCCTGGTTCTTGCACCTGAGGATCAGAAAGTCAATCTCATCCTCGGGGCTTGCCAGAGCTTGGTGCCCTCCCATGGGGATGACTTCTGCTTGTAGAAGCAAATGGGCTAACTTACTGGTGGTTTGTAGGGAATACGGGAGTACAGGGGTACAGAAGTTTGGGTTATATAGGGACTATATAGGTGTAAGAAAGGGAATTAGGGAATATGTTGTATTGGGATTAGATTCTGTTATTCCATACTAAAGCACCAGCAAGTTAGTGGGCTCTTTAGTTTCGGCTTCCCGTTAAGCACAGGGATAATTTGGCGATGAGTTGGAGCTATTGGCTTTGCAAAGAACAAACAAAGAGCCCATCAGCCTGTATGGAACAGATACCTCCAAATGTGGTCCATGGCTGCGTGCAGAGCACACGATTTAGATGCATAATGAAACAAAATTACACACCTTGATGGCGGAAGTCCGGTATAACCTCGGGTCCCCAAACTACCCTATCACCTGTAGTACGAAGCAGTACTGTCAATACTTGGTGATTGTTGTGGATATTACTGTTGTTGTGTTGTATATTTACAATAGTGCATCCTCGGTAAATCGTTTTATCTTCCAACAAGCATGCTTCGTTTGATTGAATATGTTTCCAAATCAAGTCCATCAGCAAAGCTTCCAGATTCGACGTTAAAGAACTCAGGACAGGAACGCATGTGGGCGTTCAACCTCATGAAGCCCCTAAATCCTAAACCCTAAACCCTAAGCCTGAAAGTAGTAGCTTATCAGGGCCTACCATACAGAAGATAAACTGGATTCCCGGCACGGGAAGATTTCCCAAAAGCTGTGGCGCGTCCTTGTGACTTAGATTATTTCTGCTTGTTCTGCATAGGCAACAAGATGCCCTTGTTCGTTGAGGCGTCCACATTCCTTAAGCCAAATTCCTAGCGCTGCTTTCGTACGGTGAGCCAGAGTGATACAAACACTCCAATATCGGAACTTCCTGTCATGCACATTGCAGCTGCGGCATGGAGCACGTTCTTGCTTAGATCAACAGGTTCTCATGCGGGAGTTCAGTCAGGATATCATCCTACCGTAGCCCAACTTAAGCGCCAAAACTCCCAAGCCCTGGGTTACAGCCTCTATTGTCTGGGTTGCTGTTAAGGAACTTAAATTAAGTTACTATATTGGGGAAACCTATGATTTACTATATATACCCATTATGGTAACTTAATTTAACTTCTTTAACAGCAACCCAGTTGTTTGGAGATCGTTGCGGTCCCGGTTCTTGAGCACCTTCCCACTCCCATCGCAGAACCTGTTGACAACTTTTCAGCTGGCACCTGCTCGCGTGGCTCCACAGAATTATAGTCCCCCTTAACTAGATAGAATATGGGGGTTTTAATGGGATAATGGAAAAGAAAATGGAAACTACTATTTAGGGTTTAGGGTTTAGGGTCCCCCTTAAGTAGATAGAATAGGTTTTTGGGTATATTATAATAAGATCCCCATATACCCCATACTCTATCTACTCAAGGGGGACTATATTCTTCTACCCATTGACCTAGGAAGTCTGAGACGTCTCATCTCCGGAAACTCCAACATGCACCCCTAGCCTCCTACAGATCGGGGATTTCAGTGATTAGGTGTGAGGAGGGAAGATGGCCCGGATGGATGCCCTGAGAGGGCATTGTACCTATCACTATTGTTCACTGAGTGGATCTTTCCTCTTAGGGGGGCCATGAGGTACATGCATGGAGTGATTATCTCGGACCTGGCGGTTTGGGGTTTAGGGTTTAGGGATCCACTTGACGTCTGCGGGTTTGGAGGAGGTGATGTTCTTGCCTGTGTCCATCTCGACAGCCTAAGTACTCGGTTGTATCGTACCCTGAGGTTCCATATAGTCCAATGTAGGCACTGCTTAGAGGCCCAATGTAGGTATTATTAGACATGGAGCCCAGGGGTAGGGAACCTACATTCAGCAAGTTTTGCCACAACGGCTCACGAGTTACTCGGTGCCTTTGGCGCGTGCTCTGCCATGCAGACCGGATGCCTGGAGAAGAATTTCGCCTGTAGGACCTGGAAATGTCCCGTTTTTCTCTAAGATCCCAAATTCGGGGTTAGGCAATGTTCCCACAAAGCAGAGGCCTCTTTGGAGAGATTTGTTTAGGTTTCAGCCCCCGTGGCAAGCATTCCAGGGCGCATCATGGGGACACTCTCCGGGGGTGATTTCAGGGCCTAGACATTGCGCAGTTCAGGGTTTAGGGTGTTTGCTCAAAGGGTCCATGTAGGTATATGGGATATACTTGGGCCTTAAAGTAGGTATATGGGAACCCCTTTGGGCCCTAAGTATATACCATATACCTAAATGGACCCTTTGGGTTGGGCTTGGGGTCTAGTATTTAGGGACGGTGCAGTGACGTCACCTCCCCTAATCAAACAAGATTGTTTACAGGATGTTTTCGCCTCTCCCTGATTCTAGGAAGCTTCAACCTCCCCATATACGCAAAGGAAGGGTGCTATTGGGAACCCCAAACAGGGAGTCGCAAGAATATAGTAGGAATAACATAGGAATATATTTACCAACATTCCTACTATGTCCTTGGAGTTCCCACACAGGCGAAGCCGGGGCTTGCGGGCCGACATGTTCAGCCACATGCCTTTTTTTCCAAAGGGCTCTGGGTCCAAGGCGAAATTTAGGCATCTGCAATGCGTATTTACAATTGGTTGTGAGCACCAGCTTCGAGGTTTTTCTTCGGCCCGGACGTGCTGCAGACGCCGGACCGCGCTGCAGATGTCGGAGCGCCAACTCTACCGGCAGCACGTTGCATCTATTTGGAAAGCAGATCGCGCGTTTCTTTGAGGTCCCGGCACGAGTGCCTCTCGAAACCTTCATGAAGCAGAAGAGGGTCTCAGCCGCGCAGCGGAAGAGCCAGGAAAACCAAGGGCGCAAAAGGATTTCAGAACCCAGGTGAGAGTTTGCAGAGCTGGAGGTCACATTTTATGTCGTTGTTATTACGCTGTGTCTCCGCGAGTTCGTTTTTGGGGGGCTAACAGCTCAAATGAAAAGAAAATAGGTGCTCTACTACGACCGTGTGAGCCGTAGTCTCAGTAAACAAAGGCATGAAGATACATAATGTGCAAGCATGCAATGAATTAATAAGCTTGAAGCATTTTTGATTGACAACCCTGATGGGGATAGGGTGCTTTGACCGTCACTCATGGACATTTACTTGATGCCTGAGGCCCCGCAAACGACCTCATGACAGCTACGGATTCTTGAGTTGGCCCGCTGCCTCAAAAGGCAGATTTTTACAAGCATGAGCACTGTCAGAACCAGATTCCTGGAGAGGGAGAGAAGAATGGCCCACCTCAACACCCAAACACGGGCTCAAAAACTACAGCCAGCAAGCCCACCACGTGTGGAAACAGTTCACATAGGACACATACGACTTTCCATCTACCCTCCGTAGACCCTAAATGGGGACCATGTGCTCCTAGTTCAAGGTACAAGGAGGGTCCTGGTAGCTAGTGTGTGTCTAGGTAGCAAAGACCAAAAGAATCCCAACATGCCCATCGAGCCCTGGCTTGTTGTAGCTTCGTGAGCTGAGGCAGACAACGTCAAGTCGTTGTGCGAGGTGTTTAAGGAGCGAAACGGGAGGGAAATGCTCTTGTGCGCCACAGGTGGGTTTTCCTTGAGGATAGGTCAGCATTTCCAGGTTAAAAGCATGATTTCACATCGATCTGATTCTTTTCCAGTGACTAAGATAAACAAATTTCCAGGCGCCTTGGGCGTGAGCATACTCATGGGCTCAGCATTATCAGGGGCCCATACCTTTGCAGAAGACGTCAGAGTATCACCCTCAATATAAACAGCACGTATCAAGGCGGCGGTTCTGACCTGAGCATGCCGTAGTATCTTTCCTATCATCGTCTGTTTACTAAGGCTCAAGATGGTACCAAGGTTTGTCTTGGAGCTGTAAAGCCAGAAACGATGTTAAAGGGTTAAGGGATTTACGCGTCAGGGTTTAGGGCTTAGGGCATCTGTCGATTGGCACAACTCGGCCTTGAGGGAAAGCTCATGGCATCTGCAGCGTAAGGTGGGTGATACTGGCCGTGAGTGTATTATGGCCGCAGGCAGTTCGTTGGATCGCACGGTATACTGCAGTATTTACATGGCTGAGTAGTTAGCGCACGTTGTGCACGGCTAGTCGGATTAGCTTGGCGGCGGTATGGTTTCCCGAGGTCAATGGAGCTTGTTGTATGAAAGACATGCAAGTAGAGTTGTCAGCGTCCATGAGCTGCCTTATGAGCCCTTGTCTGAATTCCTCAAAAGGGGTTATATATAGGGGATTGTACGGCGGAGTATTACGAGGGTTATTAAGGGGAATACTAAGAGTTTACACTATAGCTTTTATGAGGACAAAGCATCCGACTTCATCCTCCCGCGTGATGCTGAGCCTTTTGTGGCTGACGGTTTTCTATTCACCTATGATGGATTCCTAAAAGTAAGGGTCCATTTTGGGGGGGTCCCCATAGTAAGGACCATCGTATTTTGTATAATACTGAGGTCTTCCTTTTTTCGGGAAATTGTCCCAAATCAGCATCTCTCGTGGGTGCCTGTTTACAACGCCAGAAATTTCAGTAGAGCCTTGCCCTGCAACACCGTGAGAGCTATAATCCAAACTCGTTAAAGGGGGTTCTCCAAAAAAATTATGATAGGGGTTATTGAGGGTGAAATTAGGAGGTTCGATTATGGCTCATGAGAGACGGGACAGGGTGAATGTTTTAGAGCTGTTGCGTCGAGGATCTTGAGGAAGCATCTGCCTGGGAAGCACGGAACTGGCCGTCTTGGAGCGCCTGTCTGGCCTTTGGTTAGCTGGGAATGGAGGAATGGAAAAGAAAATAGGAACTAGTATAATGGGTTCTATAGGATTACTTTATGGCTCCATTCCTTATTCTTAGCTAACCAAAGGCCAGCTGTACCGCAGCCAAGGTTATAGCCCAATGAGGACCAATACCATGGTAAAGGCGCCAACCTTTCTGTGGTTGTATGATGATCTGAAAAATACATGGGTGGGGTGAAGCCCCGCCTCCGCCCTCTGTTCCTTATCAACATCCTGGGCATTCTTCTTAAGCCACACTTTTATCAACAGCTTTGGAAAAACGCCTATGAAGCATACTACACCCTCCCTAAACGCTTAAACCCCCAAACCTGAAACCCTAGAAACCTCAAATGCAGTACAAAGCCAAGAAAACCCCAGGCTCTATCTGCGTCTTCTCACAGATGCAGAGGTTGAGGCATCGACTTGTATATGGGTGTATATGGGGGACTAGTATAATTTATGCACAAGATTAGGGTTTAGGGTTCGGGGAGTACTATAGGAACTCCTTAAAGGGGTGTTGTATAGGGGATCATATGGGGGACTCCTTCGAGGGGGTTATATAGGTTTTAGGGTTTAGGGTCCAAGCTCCTAAAATGGGTCATAAAGGGCCTGAAAGTATGTGGGGGACTGTTATAGGGACTACTAAGGTGGATACTAGAAGGTTAGGCCCTACTGCAAGCTTGAGCTTTTACTGTGCCGGCAGTGGCTGGCAGGTTGAACCCAGCACTGCTCCGTACGCCTCCTCCACCCAGAACCTTACTTGGGGGATAATAGGGAATACGGGAGCACATTATATAGGGTTTATATAGGGAGTATAGTCCCTTCTTCCCTGCTAACCTGAAGCCTTACACTCAGACCTTGACAACTCAGACTTCATGATTCCTTAGGTTCGATTAGGAACCTGTCCCATTTCCCGAATGATCTTCTTCAAGAAAAAACCTGTAGTCCCTAAACCCTAATCCCTAAACCCCGAACTCCTGAAGCCCCAAACCTCTGCGCGGGAGCCCTGCGAAAGGTGCGCACCGCCGCAGCCGCCAGAGTAGCGGATGCCGCAGCTGTGACTCCGACCAAGGTGCCTGGGTGGATTCTCGAAGAGATCAGGGGCTTGGGGTTTAGGGGCTTAGGGCTTAGGGTGTAAGACTTACGGTGTAGGGGCTTGGGATTTAGGGCTCAGGTTTTAGGGTTTAAGGATAAAGGATAATAGGGTTTAGGGATAAAGGATAATAGGGTTACGAGACAGTGCAAGAATATCCTTATTCCATATTGCGCAGTGTGCCGCACTCGACGCATTCGTTTTGGAGTCCCTATACCTGAACCAGGTTTCTGTGAACATGTTTCTCGTGCTTCCCGACTTTCAAGCTGTTTGGTCTCTTCTCCCTAAACCCTACACTATATTGGGATATTGGGAAAGAAAATGGAAACTACTATGGTATATTGGGGTTATATGTAGGGATAATGGAACAGAAATTGGAAACTACATTTAGTATAGGGGTTATGAACCAGAAGCCTTAAACAACAAGAGTGGGCGAAGCACTTGGCTTCATGCGTCCATGCTCTGCCTCAGCTCCGTGCCACCAACCGCCATCAACTCATGAGGTCCTACAATACAGTTACTCTAATAGTCCAAGTATCCAATAGGCACATACTTTTCCAAAACCTTATATACTTCCATGGCCTCAAACCCAAGTGCCCAATTATTGAGTACTTTGGCCTTTAGGGTTAATGCAAGGCATAAGTTATCTCTTGTCAACCTACTGGTGCTGAAGGGGCAGTGAGGGAGTGAATATAGGTATAGTACCATTATAGGGGTGTATATGAGGAATTTATAGGGCTTATTATAGGGATCCGCTCTCCCACTCTCCCTTAAGCACCAGTAAGTCCACGGCTGGGGCTTGGCAGGAGTTCTTGGAGGCCCTGATGCTCTGAACTCAGTTCAGCTCTTATGCTTTCGAAAGGGGAAAAAGAATCTCCATCACACGGGGCTAAGGGCTTAGGGTTTAAGATATAGGATTTAGGGTTTAGAGGGTGGTAGGGTTTAGGGTTAAAGGGTGAGGGCTTAAGACGTAGGGTTTGAGGATTAGACGGTTGAGGGTTCCACACTACTTAGTAATGCCGTGATTTCGGGAAAGTCCTGGAGTCAAGGAGTGCAGGGTGGCCTCTTTCAACAGAAGCTTGTACATGTGTTCTTTGGAATTTGTAGGCGACTCTTTGACACAACTTATAGTCCCCATTCCCCCATGAATTTGGAGGTTGACTTTGGGTTTAGCTCTTGGTGGCTAGCTCGATATACACTTGACCAGCTACGCAGTGTTTTTGTCAAGGCTGTACACTCCCCCAAACTAACATGGAAACCCATATAGCCCCAAAAGTTAAAGGGGCTGTAGTCCTTATAGGCACCCTTTTGGGTTTTCATGTTAGTTTCCGGGAGTGTAGCAGACATGATTCTGCAGCCTTTAGCCAGGTCGAGCCGGAAAGCCCAAATCGGCAAACCAAAAACCTTGGAGGTTCCTTCCCCTGAGGCTCCATGGCTGTAAGTACTGCTTAGATTGGGCCCCAAAGTCTATAAATAGTAATTACCTACATTGGGCTATGTGGATCCTGAGGGTTCTCCTAGAAGTGCAAGATCAATGATAAATCCGAGGAAAGCTCTTAACATGCCGCGTGCTACTACCCCAGGGAGCCGAAATCTAAACTCCTTCAAGGGCGTGATACAAGGGGATTATATAGGGAACTACCCTGGGGCGTAGTAGTAAGGGGGATGCTAGGAGTTTAGGCTATGGCTCATATGGCTGTTCAGTTGCACCAGGAAGCCCGAAACTTGACGTGTGAAGAAAAGCCCCCCCCAGTGCAGACTATGAATGCCGGCAGTTTATCGGACCCATAGGAGATGGCAGGCACGCCTCACATGAGAATCACGCGAGGAATACAAACGAGCCATAATCTGAACTCCTTAGAAGGGGGTTGTATAAGGGGTTGTATACGGAGCTACTACAGGGGATATTGAGGGGGATACTAGGAGTTTAGATCATCGCTCAAATTTTATTGACATAGAAGTGCTGATGAAGCATGCCTTCCTCGTGACCTGAAGCACACTCTAGAACAGTCGTTTAAAAAGCCTTTCACAGATGCAGAAACTTATTGGGGCCCAGTAGGTAAGAAGGAAGTTTATTTTACAGGGATTCTATGGGGATTCTATATTTCCTACTAGGACCTAGTAGGCATATACACCCTAAACCCTGAACCCTAAACCCTAAACCGTGCGTCAGTTACCCAAGGCCTTCTCTGGAGCGGCTAACCGCTCCCAAGGAGCAGAGCCAGCATGTGCGCGCCTCCTTGGCAGGGTGCCGGACCCAGCTGGTCGGAGATTTTGGTTCCTTTTTTGCAAGGTTACTAGGGGGGGATACTAGGAGTTTAGACTATAACTCCCTAAGCCCTTAACCCTAAACCCCCTAAACTCTAAACCCTAAGCCCCCTAAACCCTAAACTTTAAGCCCTAAACCCTACTATAGCTCCTATTGGTCCTTTTTGTTCTGACTCCTCAGGGATGAGAATATAACATGCGCAGGTCAGTTCTGGATCGCAGCATTTTCATGAGAAACCCCATATGAACTGTAGTCTAAACTCCTTCAGGGGGGCTAGGGGATTATATAAAGGACTACGAAAGGGGATAATAAGGGGGATACTAGGAGTCTAGACTATGGTTCATATGATTCCACAAAACTCCTATATTGGGTTTAGGGTTCAGGGTCTTGCTTGTTGTGTGCAAGTCCATCTGAACCTGGTAGCTTCCATAGACTCGGGAACCCCAATATAGACCCCAAGATGCTATCAAGCTTCTTATGTAAGGACCCGCAAATTGGCTCTAGTTTTGGGAACCTCCCCTTAAGTTGTCCAGGACCTCAAAGCCTACACCCTAAATCCTAAACTGGCCCTAAAACCACATGAGCTATATATAGTCTAAACTCCTATAAGGAGGGGTTATATAGGGGAGTTAAACCCTAGACCCGAAACCCTAAAGCCTTAAAGGGGGATTGTTTGGGGGAGTCTTTTAGGTGTTGTACAGACCTAATTTTGTCATGGCGATGAGTTGGGTACAGAATCCCGCAGGTGCAGATAACTAACCATCCCCCTCAGCAGGGTTTAGGGATGAGGGCTTAGGGATCGTAGGGTTTAGGGTTCGGGGCTTACAGGGCTTAGGAATCAAGGATGAGAGTTTAGGGTTTACTTGTAGGGTTTCGACCTCGGATTCAAGTAGCTCAGCTCCCTTGAAGGAGCGTGCTGCAGCTTTGCGCCATCTTCGGCAAGCAGCTGACCGTGGCCCTGGCCTTAGGGGTCCTAAACAGACATTCGTAGACTTGACACGCTATAGAATGTATAGATGGAAGCTCTAGAACCTGTAACTCACTGGTTCTTAGTAGGGAATAAGGGAATATATTCTATAGGGGTTATATGGGGATTATTAAGCCCTAAACCCTAATCCCGGAACATATGAGGATTACGTTCCTTTATTCCTTACTAAGAACCAGCAAGTGTGGCTTTGGTGTGGGCCAGATGCCAGCGCACTGCAGCAGTCTCTGCAATCTGCCCTAAAGCCTAAACCCTTAACCGCGGCTTTGTTTGATTTGAATCGGGCCATTTGTTGCGGGCCTTCCTTAATCCTACAAGAGACGTGTGTGCTGACCATTCAGATTGCACCGATTGCCCAGAGTTCTGTTGCGGATGTTACGGTTTGGTTCTTGTCCGCAGAGATTTGGATTGATTTATGTTCTGCCATTGTCGCTTGACCAAGAGCTTGATGTTGGGTTTCCCAAAAGTGGGGCTCCCCATAGCGCGCCTAAATTAAGTTACTATAATGGGTATGCACAGTAACTAATAAAGATCCCCAGTATAGTAACTTAAATTCGAATACTATAATGGGTATGTAGAGTAATTCATAAGGTTTCCGAGTAATTGATAAGGTTTCTCCAATCGAGTAACTTAAATTAAGTTATTATAATGGGTATGTAGAGTAATTCATAAGCTTTCCGAGAAATTAATAAGGTTTCACCAGTATAGTACCTTAAAATAAGTTCTTTAACAGCAACAAAGGCTAAGATGGCACAACAGCAGACGTGTTTCATCCTAAGGGCTCACTCCCTGAATTGCCTCAGAAAAAAAAACATCTTGAAGCTTGAGCTCCAGGTTGTAGTCCCCCTTAAGTAGATAGAACATCGGGGGTTCTATTGGGATAATGGAAAAGAAAATGGAAACTACTATTTAGGGTTCAGGGTCCCTCTTAAGTAGATAGAATATGGTTTTGGGTATATTCTAATAAGATCTCCATATACCCCATATTCCATCTACTTAACGGGGACTTTAGGTCCTGAACCCCCAGCTCTTGATCCTACTCCGTGGCATCATCAGGACTTCCTGATCAACATCGTCTTGCAGCTGATCAGGCTGGTTTCTGTGGACTTGTCGCAGTAAATTCTGAGTCTGTGGCCTATAGGGAAGGCTTAGGAGCCCGAGGCTTGGGAGACATGTGCCTGAGAGTCACAAAGGTTTGAAGTCTGAGAGGGAAAGCTATACAACCTTGTTTTTGGTTCATTCCATTGTTTGAATTACCTTAAACCCTAAACTGCATTTAGATATGAAGATCCAGTGCCTGGCTGGTTAGAAGTCCATGGCCTTTGAACCCCACCGCTTTCATTTTGGCACTCAAGCCACTTTCTCGGTAGGCTGGCATGCAAATGCCCTTCCGCAACGGGATCCGAGGTCCACCTGAAAAAATGTACCGACGACGTACCACTGGACTTGACTCAGGGGCTTGAAACCACTTCATGAGCTCATAACCCCCAAATCCTACATGGAAATCTGGCTGTGCAATCCCCGCATCATAGGGTTTAGGGTGTAGTCTGCACATGATCATGTCCCAATCTTGCCAAAGAAATTGGCTTCGCAGGGATGAATGTCCAGAAGTTCGGCTTCAACTGACACTTGGAATACGTTTAGTAACAAGGGTATTTTGGTAACCCCAACCCCCAAAATTAGGACCCTATAACCATCATATGATAGTCATGGGGTCGGGTTGGGGTTACCAAAATACCCCTATTATTTAGAGTCTCCTTGGAGTCCAGTCTGTTGCATGTTCTTCAGGAAGTCGTTGCACCAGTCGGAACAAGTGACAAAGATATTAGGATACAATGTCTCAAGCTTGTCCCCGGGGCTCCATGTCTACAAATAATACCGACATTGGGCCCCAAAGGCTATAAATAGTACCTATCCTGGTCTATGTGGAGCCTCAGGGTGTCCGTTTATACCCAACCTGAACCCCAGAAATAGGTAAACTAATAGCTCGAAAACCTTAAGAATAGCCAGCAGGGACATTATTCTACATACTTGTGGGGTTCCCCCTCCCTACACTAGGGATTATACTTATAACAGTGATCCTGATGTTAAGGCATTACGGCCCTTAAAAAGAGGTGTTTGTGAACAACGGGCTTCCATTAGCCTAGAGTAGACGGATTGCTTCCGGGATCTGATCCAGAAGAGATGCCGTTCAGCTGTAAGCTACAGTACTGACCACCGGTTGATTAGTTCTATAGGGGCCTCCAAAATATTTTTGATTTATTGGTTAGTATAATCCTAATGACAATGAAAATTGTAATCTTGAGTGAGGTTCTGAGGCCGGGTTAATTAATAAACAGGGCCCCTGAAGACTGTAGTCTGCCTAGGATTTTTTGTATTACAGTATAACCCTTCAGGAGTCAGAGATCGTTGGCAGATATCTGGTTGCCGTAGTTATGCTTCATACTGAAGCTGCAGTTGGAGGGTGCTTCTCATGTCTCAGCTGAGTAGCATTTTATTTGGGGATACTATGGTAGCCAATACAGAGTAAGATTCTATCCTCCTTTTGGGTATAGTATTTTATATAAGGAATTTTATCTTACTGGGTTCAACCACCAAAACAACACTACTCAGCTGAGGATTAGCAACCTGGAGCATCTCTCCTCGACTGCAGCGACCTCGGTAAAGCTTCTGGTGTTCCACGCGCTTCAGATCGAAGGCCCTTTACTAAACTCTAGGCGCTAGACCCTTAAACCCTACACCCTGAAGCCTAAACCCTAGACCCTTAAACC
>CAJNIZ010004434.1:0-14117 GCA_905231905.1 Symbiodinium pilosum | reverse complement strand
GGGATATAGGGATTATGTAGGGTTCAGGGGTTATATAGGGATGATATATAGGGATTCCGTGGGATTGGTGGTAAGGAGGAAAGTTAAGCTTGAAATAAAGTAAGGGTTTAGGATTTGGGGTTTAGGGTTTAGGATTTGGTGTTTAGGGTTTAGGACTTGGGGTTCAGGTTTTGGATTTGGGGTTTAGGGTTTAGGATTTGGGCTTTAGGGTTTTGGATTTGAGGGTTTGGGATTTGGGGTTTAAGGCTTCAGGGGTGCAATTATCAGACCCTTAAAGGGGGTGGGTTCCTATAACCATAGGAGCCTGGGCTTTGGGTTTAGGGGTTCAGGGTTTGGTTAGGGTTCAGGGTCTGGGTTGCTGTTGAGGAACTCAAAGCACAGGGTCTGGGTTGCTGTTGAGGAACTCAAAGCAAATTGGCACTGCAAAGAAGCCATACTAATTCCTGTTCATCCCGACTGCGGCCCACCCTAAACCTCGAACCCAAGAAACTAAACCTTAAACCCAAAACAGTAAACCCTGACGGCAACTGGCACTTGATTTCAGGGTGGCTTCAGGAGGATTTGGGTTTTAGGGCTAGGGATTTAGAGTTTCGGGCGTCTTTTTTGGCGTACCGGGATAGAAATTTGGAGGCTTCGTCGGGGTTGGGGATGGTTGGGGCTTAGACTGTAATTCCTAGGGTTGAGGGCCCAGAGTTTAGGAAGTCTGAAGATGTATGGGGCTTACAGTAGTAGCTGCCTATGAGGCAGGTTGAACCTTGCTGAGCACTGGGGTAAGCAACAAGAGGGCAGAAAGGAGGATCACAACTAAGAAACCCTAAACCCCAAACCCTGAACCCTAAACCCTGATTTCGCACCAGCCCGATTACCCGCCCACCCCTTAATGATACAGGCTCCTAACATGTTGACACGAGGCGTGCCAATGAGAGTACACTCCCGGAAACTAGCATGGAAACTCAAAAAAAAGCCCTACAAAGACTACAATCCTTCAAAAATCGGACTATATGAGTTTCCATGTCAGTTTTGGGGAGTGTATCTACAAAGCCCTGAAGCCCATACCCTAGACACTATTGCCTTGGGGAGAGATAATATCAGGGGGAAGCAAGCTAATATGTAAATCCCTTTGGTGGTGCAGGCCAAGTACTGACCCAACCATACCCGATTTAAGCTTTAGGATTCAGTGTGGGACCCAAAACCCTAGACCCTAAACTCAAAACCCTAAACCCTAAACCCAACACCCTAAACCCTAAAAGGGTTTAGGGTTAAGGGTTAAGGGTTTAGGGTTTAAGGTTTAGGGTATAAGGGGGTTAGGGACAAACCCCTAAATCCAAAAAACGAGACGTATCCATAAAATATATAACCCTTTGAAGGGCCCGTTAGTTAGTAAGTACTGACTACTATGCCCTAGGCCACCCCGTGAGAAACCCTCCCGCAATATAAAACCATCATTCTATTCATGAGGGAGAATATGCATGAACAGGTGACTGGGGGGGGGATGGGGGGGAGCTTCATATTAGCGGGGGGGGCCCTTAAACCCTAAACCCTAAGTTGCTGACGTGGTAGTCGTGGTACAATGTATGGATAGTCAGAATCCGGTTACGCCATTCGCTGTGACCTCACCCTCTATATGAAACTTAATCCAAGCTTTGACGTTCACAACCCCCACCAAGCGCAACACCCTAAACCGTAAACCCTAAACCCTAAACCGTAAACCCTAAACCCTAAACCGTAAACCCTAAACCCTAAACCCTAAACTTTAAGCCTTAAGCCTTGGGACCCGAGGCGCTAAACCTTAAACCCTAAACCGTTCTCTACAGCCTAACATCTGCACCTAAAGCCTATGTTCCTTACCGTCCCAAGATCGCATGGAAGCCCATACAGCCTCGCAAAGAGGCAACTTAGCCTTTTAGGGCCCATATGTCGGCTGCCATTCTATTCTAGAAACCAAAGCAGTCTAATCCTTACGACAAGGACCCCCAAGATGGTGCCTCTAACTTTGGGAATTCCCTTAACCCTAATCCCTAAATCCCTGAAACCCTAAACCCTACGCCCTACACCCTACACCCTAAATCCCTAGACATTAAATCCCTAAATCCCTGAGTCCCAAAACCCTAAAGTCTCGATCTTCCCCAAAAACCCACCGTCTTCTGCGGTTTCACGTCGGCGCCGCTCTGCACATCGAAGGTAACTTTCCGCTGCACCGCACGCACAAAGTCGTCCTACGCTGTTTGGGCAGTGATTTGAAACCCTAAACCCTGAACCCTGTTCAGATAACTCTGAAGGTCTGGCCAGCAAGAATGATTTGTTTCCTGCCCCACCAACTACCGGGTTGCTGTTAAGGAATTTACATTAAGTTACCATAATGAGTAAACATCGTAATTAGTAGGGTTTCCTTAATATAGTCATATTGAGGGGTCTATATATAGCTATATTACATGTATTATCCAACTGTCAATGATTGGCTGCAGTACCCGAAAATGATGGTAACCTGGCCAAACTGTCTAAGTTCATATTCCTGAATGTACAGAGGTTTTGGGTTTGTTCCCAGGAGTAACTAGACTTATGGGTGAGCTCGTTTGAGTTCGATGTACTTTGCCAAGTAGGAACTTGCGACAGGATAGGGGGCCCAATGTTTAACAGTTCTATTCTATTCCCATTAGATAGAAAATCAGGATATATGAGGATCCTATCATTTGGGGACTGCCATATTCGATCTACTTAAGGGGGGCTATAACTTGTCATCAGCTGCAATAGGCGATTGTAATGTTGTAGTTTGATGCACGCAGGTGGTGTCTTGCAGCACAACTTCGGCAAAGCTGAAACATTCGCTGCTTTGGGAAAGGTTCATTCTCTTTGCAAAGCTCTATGAATGCTTCTCTGCAAATGTACTTACAGAGAGACAACCCCTTCATACTCATATTAAACGCAAAACACCCACCCACACCCCTAACTCTAAGTATCACAGCACAAGACACCTTGTATATGGGGGGCCAGATATTCAACAAAAGATTCGGGGGGGAGGGGTGGGACGTTTGTACTGGTGTCACTGTAGTTCATACTAGTAGCATGAAGGGCTTAAGTTCAGCAACTCCCCTATCCCATCCTCAACCCTAAACCCTACACTAAAAACGGAACCCTAAACTCTAAACCTCAAGCTCTGGATCCTCACCCCTGCGCTCACCAACTCACCCTCTTCCAACCTAACATGAAGGCCACAAAGGTTAGGGTTTAGGGAGTTTAGGGTTTAGGGTTTAGGGTTTGGGATTTGGGTTTTGATCCTAACTCAGAATGGACTAGGTTGGGGGAGGGACCTAAAACCAAAACCGAAAACTTCTAGTCAGGTTGGTTTGCAACCTAAACTCGAAACTGCAAAACTGCAAAACATCGTGGCCATAAGCTGTAACCAGGACTTATGCTATGAATCGCTATAAGGTTTTGGGAAGTATCTGATAAGTACATACGTTGGACCCCTGTGTATATATCCTCTATATTGTATTCTTAGAAATGCCTATGCACTCCCATATATCACAAAATATCTCCCTATGGTTATCCTAAACCCTGGGACCCGAAACACACAATCCTTGAAGGCGGGATCGCTCCATCTCGTCTTCGACTTGCTGGAGACCTTCACAGGGTTTAACATTTAAGGTTTAAGGGCTGAAGCTTAGGGTTCACTAGGTTGCTTCCAAGCACTTTTTCTTAATTACTGTAATAAGGCAACTCCATCATTTACTATAATTATGCCGTACAATTTTGGCAACTTAATCCCTAAACCTGCACCCTAAACCTGAATTCAAGTTCTTCAGCACCAACCCAATTTAGGGTCATAATGACGTGCTCAGAGATGCACCGGAGGCGAGCTTCGCGTGCGGGATTTCACAGGGTTTGTGGGTTTAGTTAGGGTAGTTTAGGGTCTCTGTTTTGGGTTTAGGGCTTAGAGTTTAGGTTTAGGGCTTGGGAGTTCGGACCTCATTTAACTCTGTTGGTCATGGAGGGTACCCTTCAAAGGTTTGTGGGGACATATGGGGTTTAGGGTTTGAGGTGGGGTTAAGGGTCTGGGCTGTACCCAACCTAAGGCTCTTCTTCAGCTTGGATAGCAGGCAAAACCTCAGCCAAAAGAGCACCTGTGCCCAGCGCTGTCCGCCAGTGAGGGTGCGGCCTTTCCCAATTGGAGGTAAAAAGAATTACGAGGACCATGGCTGGAGCAGTCGGGGGGCGTTCCAGTAGCCAGTTCCGACGCAAGCACGCTCTTCCGCGTGAAAGCAAGTTGACTGCATGTAGGTATCCCTGGGGACGTGCAGGTGGAAGTAACTTGAAGAGTTTGCACGTTTTGCGCAAAAGCTGCACCCTCGGCTCTGAGTATGTCAGCGAAGATTCCAAACCCTAAACCCTAAACAATCCTAGGCTCCATGAGCTCCTCACTTTCCCAGCAGGCTCTCTGTCTTATGATCTACATGGTACTTTCCCAAAATTAGGGTTTAGGGTTTAGGGTTTTGGGATCTATATTTGGGGTCTCCTTATTTTGGGACACTACCACATCTCTTGGGTCTAGGGGTTACTATTTCGGCACGTCTTAGACAGACCGGCGTCCCTGATCTCAACTCTCAAACATCCTGAGAACTTCAGCAGGCTATCTCGCGGTTTCCTACCTACTTGGAGGGGAAAGGGTGGGTACAACGTGCTTTGACAATGGGAAAATCCTAAGTATCCCTTAACCCTAGACCCTGAATCACGAACCCTAACCCCTGAAGCCCAAGCCCTGAACCCAAAGTTAGAACCAGAAACCCTAAATTACTAAACGCAAAATATCACCCTGCGAATACTTGCTACCTACCGTTAAACCCTCAGACCCATACCTGGGCACTGTTCCTGAAACCTTGGGTTGAGTGCTCAGGGTTTCAGAGTTGGGGGGTTTAGGGTTTAGAGGCTTAGGGTTTAAAGTTTATAGGGTTTAGGGGTTTAGGGTTTTGGGTTGAAGGGTTTAGGGTGTAAGGGTTCAGGGCTTCAGAGTTTAGGGTTTAGTTTAGGGTGCAAGGTTTAGGGTGTATCGTCCCCCTTAAGTAGATAGAATATGGCTCTGGGTACATTATAATAAGATCCCCATCTCCCTCATAGAGGCCCAAATAAAAGGGTTCTAGGTCCCAAATACCGTTAATATCATGGTATTTGGGTTCTAAAACCCTATTATTTAAGCCCTTGAACCCTTAAGGAAGCCCTTAAGCCTAACCCCCAGACCCCAAAGAGCCCTAACCTCCAAATAGCTCTAAACTCTTAATATCCCTACTTTGCGGGCCCTATGCAAATAGTGTTTCTGTGGCTTGAAAACGAATATACAAGGATTTTGGTCCGTAACCTTTAACCCTAAACCCTCAAACCTAAACCCCATACCCTAAGCCCTATACGCTCAACCCTGTACCCTAAACCCTAAATACCCAAATCCGGAAACCCTAGTTACCCCAATCCATAAGCCCTAAATGGCAGTTTCCAGGAATACCTGATCCCCAGTCAATGCCAAAAGAGTAAACTCTCTGCGGCACGGATTAAGGTTTAGGATTTAACCCAGGCCCCTGATTCATACCCCCCCCCTCCCCTGAATAGAGATTACAGTAGGGATCCCACTGACCAGGCCCTTGAAAGGAAGGGGAATATTAATTATCGGTCTACATTACGTTATTCTTGGGTCCCACCACTAAAGTACACCCTAAACTAAAAAACCCTAAGTAGCAGTTCCCATTGTCTTTTCCATTATCCCTCTATAGGGTCTAGGTACTGAACTCTCCGAGGCGCCGGATTGCTGATCTGCCTCTTGAAGTTGTCCAAGATTGCAGCAGGCAGCTCGGGTGGGTCTTGCGAAGGTCCTGAGTTTGGGAGTTGGGGCTTGCTGGTTGGGGGCTTCCGAGTTTAGGGTTGGACAATTTACAGTTTAGGGCCGGGGGGCTAGAATTCAGGATTGGGGATGATGAGCTCCAACATCATTCACGGTAGAATGTCCTCTTGATGGCCTTCCCTCACAGCAGTGAGAAACAGGTTCAGCAGCTGGGGCAGCATTGTCTCGAGAACCCTGTGAAGCGGTATCTCCGGAGCCTAGCTATGTAGTCCTAAGAAGCACGCCCCCGCGCCCATCATCCCCGTATATTCCCCAGCTTATAGACCCCAATCATCTTAAACCGGACCGAAAGTCAAGCACAGCCCAGACCCCACAACAACCCTAAACCCTAATAGGTCCCCCAAAACCCTAGATAGCCCCCTACAGGTTGGGTCATTCCCCCTTACAGTAACTGTTACCACAATGGGTTATAGGAGTTATAAGAACCCCCTAATAAGGCCCCTTTAAGGACAGTTACTGGGAGGGGGAATGACCCAACCTATAGGTCCCTCCCAGCCTAAATTTGGTAGTTTCCCAAAATTAGGGGTACCTTTTTGGGGGTCCTATAATAAGGATTAAAGTATTTTGGGGTCTATATTGGGGTCCCTTTATTTAGGGAACCTAACTTTTAGTCCTTTCTTCAGATCTCCTCACCTGCAAAAAAAGCCGAGGAACCCAGGGACTTGAAGGAGCCTCAGCTCTGCAGCCGCAAGGTTTGAGGGGTTTTATAGTCCCCCTTATGTAGAATGTAGGTGTTAGGTTTTAGGGTTTAGTGTTTAGGGTTTGGGGTTTAGGGGTTTTATAGTCCCCCTTAAGTAATATATGGGTTTAGGGTTTAGGGTTTATGGTTTAGGGTTTAGGGTTTAGGGGTTTATAGTCCCCCTTGAGTAGAATATAGATTTAGGGTTTAGGGTTTAAGGTTTAAGGTTTAGGGTTTAGGGTTTTGGGGGTTTTATAGCCCCCCTTAAGTAGTATATGGGTTTAGGGTTTAGGGTTTAGGGTTTAAGGTTTAGGAATTAGGGCTTAGGGGTCTATAGTCCCCCTTAAGTAGTATATAGGGTATAGGGTTGAGGGTTTAAGGTTTAGGGTTGAGGGTTTAGGGTTTAAGGTTTAGGGTTTAAGGTTTAGGGTTTGAGGTTGAGGGTTTAAAGCTTAGGGTTTAAGGTTTAGGGTTTTATAATCCCCCTCAAGTAGAACATGGGTTTAGGGTTGCGTTGGGACTATACCCTATAGGGTCTAGGGTTTAGGGTTGAGGGTTTAGGGTTTTGGGATTATAGTCCCCCTTAAGTAGAATGTAGGGTTTAGGGTTGAGGTTTGAAGGTTTAGGGTTTAGGGGTTTATAGTCCCCCTTAAGTAGATAGAATCTGGGGTATATGGGAATCTTATCAATTATAACATACCCAAGGCCATATTCTATCTACTTAAGGGGGACTATAGGGGTTTAAGGGTTGAGGGTGTAAAGTTTAAGGTTTAGGGTTGAGGGTTTAAGATTCAAGGTTGATGGTTTAGCTTAAGGTTTGGGTTAAACGCTAGGATTTAGAGTTTAAGGTTTAGGGTTTCAGGGTTAGGGTTCAGGATTTCAGGGTTGGTTTTGCTGGTTTGGGACCTAGAGGTCAGGGTAACTTAACAAGTGAGGTCATAAGTACTCCATAGTGGAATGCGAGGTGGGTGTTTAGTGTACACATATTTCCACCTACAACCCCTAAACCTTAATCCCTGAATCCTAAGCCTTCAACCCTGAACCTTAACCCTAAGCCCCGGAATCCTTACAACTACACATGTACCTTCAAGAAGGGGCTTCGAGAGGAGGGATGAGGAGTTAAGAGTTCCGGGTTTGGGGTTTACCCAAACCCTAGGTTTAACGTTCAGGGCTTACATGAACCCCAAAAATATGTAAAACAATTGCCTTCGTGCCTATTTCTATAGGTTTGGGGCTGTTAATTTACCTACTTTTGGGGTCCAGGTAGGTCTAAGCCCTAAACCCTAAACGCTAAACCCCAAATCCAAAACCCTAAACCCTAATCCCTTGGCCCGGGAGCGCGGTGGCGATGGGTCCAGCGCAGGGGGTGGTGCTGCCCAGGCATTTTTCAGCTTCAGGCCTCCGGAATTGAAGATTAAAACCGCAGTTAGGGTTGAGGGTTTAGAGGTACTAGGGTTTAAGCGTTTGGGGTTAGGGGTTCGGGCCTGGGTTTAGGGTTGAGGGTTTAAGGGTTTGGGGTTGAAGGTAGGGGGTTGGGGTTTGGGGTTTGGGTCGCGGAGAAGTGCAATGCGTAGGCATTTGCTTTTTGAAGGGTGCAGGATTTGCTCCATCCGCGGTGGTATGGGGTCTTAAGCCTGCGTCCTATGTACTCAGCAGCACGTGCTCGTACTTGCAGACCCCAGATAACTTAGTGAGTACTTATAACTGGGTTGTAAGCCCATGTAGAACCCTCATAGCTACCCTATATGGAGGGTAACCCAGGCATATGTAGGGATAAAAGCCAGTTATAAGCAGCTACTAAGTCCCATGATCCTCCAAGTTTACATGTAGTTTTTGTGCCCTTTCCGATTTTCCTAAACCCTAAACCATACATCTTGAAGGCCCCTTCGATCATCCTAAGGAGACTATAGGGCCTGTTAGGGGCCCGTGCCTGCAGCCGTAGACGAAGTCAAGACTCTTCCCCTTTATATTGAACAGCCCCCCCCCCCTCGCCTAATATCATATACCTGAGAGGAGCCCGAAGACAGCAGGGGGCTTCAATGTATAAGGGGGTGCGGGAATGGAAGCCTAGACCCTTAGGCCCTTAGGCAAGGTCTTACTATAGTTGCCAGGACCATCATGCATTCCCACACCCTAAGCCCCACACCCTAAACCCGAAACCCTGAAACCTAAACCCTGAACAATAAACCGTCAACCCGGCCCATAGCCAACAAACATTGGACTGAACTGCGGGGTTTGAGTGGTGCAGGATCCGCAAAACTGGGACTGCTGGGGAACCCCATGGACTTCTCAAACTTATAGGCTCCTTAGGTCCATAAAAGATATTACGGCACCTCATATTTAGGGACCCAAATAACCCCAAGCCCTAACTTCGGGCATCCCACATGCGGTTTTGAGAAGCTCGCGCGAAGGGCTTTGCCGTTGTGTTTAAGCCTTTGCCTTCTCTCCCTAAATTCTGTTTTAAGGCGGCGTATTCGATTCCAAATTGCCGTGTGTGTTAGATTGGTGTCTTCCATGAACTGCTCTCTTACCCTGTACGCGGAAGAGGATAGACGACGCGGCCGTTTGCCACATTTGCCGAGCCTTCCGGGACCCAGTGGTTGGATGAAGGGGATACAAGGATCTGGCGCCACCGACCTGCAGTACTCGCAGCAGTGAGATACTTGCCGCTCACCACCCATTGGCCAAGCAAATTAGCTGGCCAGAAGGGCCCCGGAGCTAGGCTCGCCTGGCGCCCAAGGGCTGCGGAGTACCCAACCCAAGACGCGAAGTTGCCTCCAGCCTGCATCGACTCGTAGCCCTGCGCTATTGCCACGAATAGCTGGATCACCTGCGTCTCGGTGGGTGGGTTCCCAAGACGGAAAAAGGACCTGATGGTGTCTGTCAGACTCACTCCACTGGCAATCGATGTAGGGATGTCAATGGCCTTCACCAGAAAGCCCGGGCCAGCCACCCGCCGCTCAGGGTTCAAGGATAAGGGCAGAGACCCATTCAGGCTCCAATAATGACCTTTGAAGATGCTCAGGGTTTCGTGTTGAGGGTGTAGGATTTAGGGTTTAGGATTTAGGGTTGAGGGTTTAGGGTTTCGGGTCTAGGATATAAGGTTTGGGGTCTAGAGTGGCGATGGTCAGAAGCATAGACATCGGCACTCAACCTGAAACCTTCAACCTGAACCCTAAACCCCAAAGGGTTTAGGATCTAGGGGTTTAGGGGTTAGGGTTTTAGGGCTTAGGGTTTAGGGTTTAGGGTTTAGGGCTTAGGGTTTAGGGCGACCTCTAAGCCCTGAGCCCAAAACCCTCAAAAGCCACTCAGCTGATCCTCCTTAGACCCTAACCCTAAACAACTCGCCTGTGCTCTCCTCACCCACTGCCGCACGGTAGCGACGAAGGGCCTGCGCTTTCCGATCTGGACTTCTTGGGCTTTGGATTTAGGGTTTAGGGTTTAGGGATTTTCACCCTAAACCCTAAACCCCTAAACCCTATGGTTTAGGGTTGTCGAGGTTAAGGTTTACGGGCTTAGAGATTAGGGATTCACTAGTTGAGACAGAGGCCTACATAGTTGCCAGCATCATTTTGAGGTCCAGTTGCGGTACCCTACACCGTGAATATCAACTTAGGACCATAAGATTGGCAATTGCTCATGCAAGTATATCCCCTAAACCCTAAACCCCTAAAACATAAACTCTAAACCCCTAAACCCTAAACCCTGGTTGAAGGCTGGGGATCACGGTTTCGGAGTTCAGGGCTCAGGGCAGTGGCGCGTGTCGACGCTTTGTGGGCTGTACCTACCAGGGTTTAGGGTTTAGGGGGACCAATTAATGGGTCTGAGTCATTACTACTTAGCTGTGGGTAAGTGGGGTTCCCGGTAAACCCTAATATCCTAAAGCCCCAAACACTATAACCCCCAGGACCCAAGATGTTAGGAACACTGTACCTAAACCCTAAACCCTAAACTCCATGCTTGCCTGGGAGCCCTCTGCGAAGCCGGCACGGCCTCATCAAGCAGAATTCCCCAGCAAGAGACAAGGAAACAGCACAGGACTCTATGCTTTAGGTTTTAGGGATTAGGAGTTACGGATTGTGGCTGTTATTACCATTCTTTCTCCTCCTGTTGCTGCTACTACTATTGCTGCTGCTACTACTTGTAAGAATGATGTTGCTCGAAACACTGTAAGAACCGAATTCTGCCCATGTCAATTGCGACCTAGAGGGCTTGCAACGAACACCATGATGCTCACACTTTGCTAAGTGACCATCTTATATCAAACAGCAACAGCAAAGCACACTCGCGTTCCGTTAACCATAGCTACAAGGCTTGCTTAGCAGCCTGTATTGAAAAAGGGCATATGGGGGGTTCCTAAAATTAGGGGGGTACCTTTCTGGGGGGTCCCCATATCAAGAATGATAGTATCTTGGGGGCAGTATTGCGGTCCCCCTATTTAGTGACACTACCATATTGAAGCACGGCCGAATGTTTCGCGAACCCTTTCGCCCTCCTCCGGCGCGTGCAATTTTTCCATTTTCAGAAGCCCATGAAATGCTATGCTTATGCATCTTTAGGTATGTTTTTTGAGGACCCCATGTAATTAGAAAGAGGTTATGATGACCCCGAACTTCCAAGTAGGCTTTGTAGAAATTTCTTATAGAAGAACAGCGGGTACCTCAAACTAGGTTGCTGGTTGTAAGGCTCTTACAACAGGCACGCCCTGGTAGTTTCCATACATAAGGGGCCCCGACATATACACTAATCCACCATAATCCTTCAAAATGGTCCCACGCATTGTCAGAACTCCCGAGTATAGCGAGAAGAACGTAAACTTTGTGCGTGGAGGTTCTTCTGCCAACAGTTCAGTATACAAGGGTGCATCCTGCCGGAAAATTCCATGCAAAGGTCTTGTACTGTTGAGGGTTGAGGGCTTCGGGGTTTTGGGTTTGGGGTTTACTGTTTACGTCTCAGGTCCTAACCATGGGCCCCTACCTGTTTCCTGGGTCCCAGGTTATGGGCCTTGAAGTATATTTGGGCCTTGAAGTATATTAGGTTTTAGAGCAGGATATATCATAGGCTGGATTCAGGACCCATACTAGGGGCCCATAGTTCCAACCTTAGGTTATGGGAAGTTAAAACCATCTCGGTTCCCTCTACGACTGTCAGCAATGCCCCTTAAGTAAAGGAATATGGAAATCCTCAAAGTCACAAAGACCCCATATACCCATATTCTGTCTACTTAAGGGCGACTATACGAGGAAGGAACCCTTAAGGAGGATCTACCTTCTGGCCCCTAAACCCTACACCCGGCACCCTAGACGCTAAACCCGAAAACTGCAAACCCTAAACACTAAATCCTGGTTTCTAGATCTTCCAAACGGTCGGGTCTGATGAAGTGTGAACGCCTGTTAGGGACCGTTAGGGTTTAGGGTTAAGGTTTACGCGTTAGGCGTGGTGCTTGAGGAGGAAGCTGAAATCCTTTATGAACAGGTACCTTCTTGCAACAATCAGGCTACCCTAAACCCGAAACGTTTCTCTAGCCAGAAATTCGTTTCAAAACTGCCGAGCTTGAAAACTGCAACAAGCGGGCTGCCGAACTCTGGATTGCTGTTAAGGAACTTAAAGCTAAGTTGCCATTACATGGGTATGGGGTTGGGTTAGGGTTTAGGGTTTAGTCCCGCTTAAACTGGGTTGCTGCTGAGGAACTTAAGCTAAGTTACCATATAACATGGGTATGTGGTGAGTAATAGGGCTTCCTTATCAATAGTAGCTTGCTTTAATTAAGCTCTTTAACAGCAACCCAGTGAATCCTAAACCCTTAATCCATCCTCAACCCTAGACCCTAAACCCTAAATCCTAAACCCTAAACCCTAAACCCTAAATCCTAAACCCTAAATCCTAAACCCTAAATCCCAAACCCTAAACCCTACAGATTTTGGGGTCTAACCATCTCAAAGCCGGAAACCGTATATCCAGAGCCCCAGGCCTTGAGCTCTTCGCTAACTAACAGTTTAGGGGGTTTAGGGTTTAGGGTTTAGGGTTTAGGGTTTAGATGGGTTTAGGGTTAGGGTTCAGAAAAGTCGGTTAGACACCCTGAACCCTGCCTAGACCCTCGAATGTAGTAAATTTTTGGTAGCCCTAATAAAAGTCCTAACCAAAACAAACATACCAACACAAAAAGGAACTACATTGGAGGGTCTAGGTGCACCCTAAGCCCTTAGCCCTAAACCCTAAACCCTAAACTTTAAGGGAACCTATTAAAAGGGGGGTAGGAACGGGGGTGGTGGTAGCGGAAACCATGAAAGGAGTAGGTTGAAGTGCTAGGGTGTAGGGTTCGGGATTTAGAGTCTAGGGTTTAGGGTTTAGGGGGTTAGGGTTTAGGGCTTAGGCTTAAAGCTTTATAGGGTTTATGGCCGTAGTAGCAAGTTAGTTCAATCCCTCTCAGGGCTGATGCTGAAGGCCTAAGCCTGAAAATTAACGGCCCAAACTCCACACCTTAAACCCTAAACTCTGAACAGTAAAGTCCGAACTCGACAGTCTGAAGCCTAAACAGTGTTTAGGGTTCAGAGATAGTAGGGAATACGGGAATACATTATGCAGTGGCTATGTTAGAGATTATACTCCCCAAGCCTCAACCCTCAAGCCCAAGATCCCCCCTCAAGCGTCCAGAAGTCTAGGACGGGTTGCTGTAGACATCGATGCGGTAACATTCACCCAAGCGCCGATGGAGCTCCCAAAAATCGTCACCTGCAGTCTAAGGGTTCTGTCAGGCTTTTCCAGGTCTAGGGCATGGGGCGTATTGTTTAGGCCTTGGTTCGTGGTTCGGGGTTTAGCATTTAGGGTGAAACGAATCGAGCTCTATATCCTAAACCCTAAATCCTAAGCCCTAAACCCTAAACCCTGTAACGTGTCATTAGGGAGTGGGGTCTCACTGGTCACGGTTTGGGGCCTGCGCCCTCAAAGTCAATAGTAGGGGAGCTTATCCCTGAAATCTAGAGGCAAGGATTCTTTCTGGTTTAGGGATTCAGCTTAGCTTAGGGTCGAACAGGCGGGATAAATCTTTCTATTGCTCCCTCACCCTAAGAGTCCAAGGGCGGAAATAATAGGTCTTCCTGCATGATGACACATCCTCCAGCCCGAATTTCTACGCAGAATTTTCTGGGGCGCCACTATCAGACGCCTCCCTGATGCTCGGAAGGGAATGGAGAATGCTTACCCCTAAGGGTCCAGAGACCCAAATAATAGAGTTTTAGGGCCCAAATACTATAATGTGAATGGTATTTGGGCCCTGAAACCCTATTGTTTGGGTCCTTGGACCCTTAGGGTATGGCAAGCATTGCTCGTGGGTTTCATATGGGAACTACTTCCAAGCACCCGGTAAACTGGGCTGCTGCTAAGGCACTTAAACTAGGCCACTAGAATAAGAAGGAGACAGTATATATCATTTGCCATGCACCCACATGGGTGGTTGTCAAAATTCGCCGAGGCTGTCCAGCCTCAGGGCGTTCAGATCCCTTTAAAAACCCCCTCTACTCCCCTTGCAGACACGCCTCAACCTGGCCACCCCCC